>JAHWFP010115282.1:0-77574 GCA_023313725.1 Lithobius niger | reverse complement strand
TTTTTGGGTTAAAAAGAATGTCGTCTGAGCCCCAACATCTCCTGAGAATTGACAGTCGAAAATTTCTTGACAATTTGTGCTGATATCTTTTTTTTTATTTGAAATTGTGCGTTAACGATTGCTACGAAGATGATACCCGAATTTCAAAGTAAGAACTACGACATTTTTAAACTTTACTTTTCAACAAAGTTTCAAACCGGAAGTAGTAAGCCACATGCAATTTTTTACAATCACTTACACGTCCAAGTTACCAGAAGGTAACCAAAATTCTCAAGTTTTGCAATTGTGCTTAGCTATTCCAAGGTTGGACAGGGCATGCACGGATTGGATGAAAACCTACCAAGTGCTGTCCACGGCTAAAAACTTTTAACAATTTTGTATTAATGGTCAGACACTTACAGACCATAGGAAGAGTTGAGGCTGACAGTCGTAATCTGTCCTGGAGGTTCGCCGTCAACCCACGGTGTTAGGCATACCAAGTCAGCCTGAAAACCTGGCGCTCGTTTCTGTGGCCCAGCTTTAACTCGAAGAGACGTGTGGTATTCTATTGAAGACTGCTAGATACGAGAAGAAGAAGAAAGCATAAATATACACGAAAAAGAAGCTAAAATGCAGCTTACAATGTCCAAGGAAACCACGACAGTGTTCCCAAGGGCAGTAGGCTGATAAGTGGTATCACCTATACAAAAGAAGAAAGGGGAACATGAGTGGCATGTCACTGTACCATATACCTTTGAATCTAAGCCTCACTTTTTTTCCGTTATAGTTTTCAAACCAATAGTTCGAGTGAGGCTTACGATCGTGTGTGGTTTAAAATCGAATCTGAAACATTGTACAGCAGTACTGGCGGTCTGCAGGGAAAACGCTGTTGCTTCCTTTCCAGGAACGCGGTTTGCTCCAAAATTACTTCTGGCTTTTCGTTTTTAAGATTGCCTCGCAAAACCGCTTGTGGTTGCATTTTAGTATCAAAGACAAACACAATCATAAAGTATGGCAAAACTAGCAGAAATAGAGCTGCTGGGAAACATTTTACAGTCAATGAGGCGTGTATTCGTCACAAAGAAATTAAAAATTTTTTTAATGTTTATTTTAAAAATAAAACTAGTCCTTTCTGCGGCTTAGATTCGAAGATATGCAGCATAAGAGGTGCTTATTTTAATACACAGTGTTGAATGACAGAGGGCACAGAATGTTTGGTGTATGCACTATGTACGGTACCTCACAATCGAAACTAACACTTATTACGGCGAAGTCCATATGCAAGGGTGTGCAATGCTACCACTGATCTACTCATCTACTCAACTGCTGGTAACTATTAGGAATGACTAATCATCTGTCAAATGTTTTTTACGTTATTACTTTGACTTTATTTGACCTTCAAACTTTGAACAGCTACTGGTTAACAACAACAGAACTATAATCACTAATCAGGGTTCGCACAAGATCACACACAAAACAATTCAATCCCTTTCAAGGACTTTTTCTTAATCCAGCAATTTTTCAAGGACTCCAAAACCAATACACTTTTTTAAGGACCTTCATTAATCAATGAATTTGCTGCCCCAATAAGGTGCTCCGCTTCAAATAGGACCTAGTTTTACTGGGGAAGAGGAAACACCACTTCACCTAGAGCTAAAATCGTCATGTTTTGATAGCGTACTGAGAAAAAATTGTTTTAAATTCTTTTTTCCCGTGTTGTTGTTGTTATAGATTAGCTAAGGTTATTTGAATTGGCTCGGATTCCACCAGGCAGGTTAAGGAGTTTCATCAGGAAAAGTTTGTTTTTCTTCAGCTTTTCTTCCTGTTGGTTATTTTTACCATTGGCTTTTTTTTTTGCAACCTTTTTTTCCTATAGTAGTTTTAATTGCGTGATAAACAACTGACGAAAACTCGTGGAGTACCAAGTTTAAAAGATACGCTGAACAACATTTTAAAACAAACTAAGTTTGTCTTTCTCTTGCTCAAAGCTGAGGCAGTATTAAAATTGCGACAAAAAAAATTAGAATTCAAGGACTTTCAAAGACACAGTTAGTAGTTACCAGGAATTCAAGGCTTTAACTTTTTTCTTAGCAAATACACGCATTTTCAAGGACTTAGAAGGGTTGCTATTACATGAAAATATTTTAAACGAACAAAAGTCATAAGAAAAAACCATCACTTTCACAACAAAAGACACTTGCACTGTCTAACACACTATTCACTGCAAACTATTTATTTACTGTATCACAAAATAAACCGTTAGGCTTAATGGAATTACAGTACTTTGAAACTCACTAGCTTCACCGTGAAATTACTCATCACGCTCATTTTCAAAAACAGGATACTGTCTGTATCTTGAAAATTTTCCACTGTATATCAACAATTTCATCAGGCACGGTCAAGAAAAATGAGTCTTCTGGTTACATCCTCATCATTTTCATTATTTAAGACGAAAATGATGAGGACGTAACCAAAGGACTCATTTTTCTTGACGGTGCCTGATGAAGATTGTGATATACAATCTTGTGATATACAATCTTCACCAGGCACAGTCAAGAAAAATGAGTTTACGAATGAATTTACGATACCACACTGTTTCATTGCACATACCTTTTTGCCTTCTTCCGAAGAACTAGCATAAGAACCTTGTTGGGAAGCGGCATTCAATGGAGGTCTTGGTGGGTAATCGTACTCGGGAGAACAATCTAAATCATCATCTCCTTCATACACTATGGGGACTTCTAAAACCTGTAAATTCATTAATCAATGTTAGTACGAGAAATGAACCAAGCAGTACAACATTAGCAAACGTGCCTACTACCTACTCAACCATGGGTAATCAATCCCAGGTGATTGCTGAGGGGGTTGGGGAACTTCAGCTATTTATTTTCAGTTAATAAAAATTTCCTATGGAGTTTCAGAGGCAGTAAACGCAAACTCGTAAACACAACAACTGGTCTTGGCAGTAACAAGCTTTCAGGTAACTTCAGATCACGTAATTTGTTTAATAAAATTGCAAGATATGTAGCTTCGGCAGCATGAAATGTTTAACGTACCCCTGAATTGATACGATGAAGGCAGTTTTTCCTAGAAGTAGGAATAGGCCTAACGTCTCATTCATCAAAGAGAAAGAATAACACGTCCACGCATAACACAACCACCTCTGAACCAACACAAAAGCATAGTCTTTCGTCGACAAAAATAAGCACAAGTAAAAGGTATGTTTTTTGAGTAAAGCTAAAATATTAAAGCACCGTGTAATAAACATCCTAGACGAACTAAAAACGATAATTTTTCCTCTAAAAATGGTGATTCTACCAGAGAACTTGTTCTCACAGGAGAATCTAAGTACTCCGAGTAGAATGTGACGAATCGATGCAAAATAAGCACCAACTCCAGAGCCACGCACCTAGCCGTCTTATGATCACGCATCACAAACACAGCCTCGTCGCCCTGAAAATCACACCACTCCAAATTCAAACAGGCGAGTTCACTGGCCTTGTTCCCTGCGCCAATCACGACCCTCCACGGCCTGCTCGGCCATCTCCCGAAGATGTCTGGGGCGCATGAAAGGGCTGCCTTCCATATGGCAGTCTAATGTGAGCCGCTGTTGTTTGGAGGTCACCTTATCCTTAGTCGGATGTGTAACCTTGTCCTTCAACTCAGGAGCCACAACCCCGTCCAAAGAAGGTGTCCCTCGTCTCCGCTTCATGCCACGGTAGTTGCACGCTGAGTGCGATAATGCTGCCTCCCCTTAAAGCAACTCCCGCTGAAATCTGAGAGCATCCGGGAGCTGCGGTAACAATTCGTGTGGCTAAGGCAGGTGGCTGAGAGACTTTGAACGGGTCCCTAGTTGGAGTACCTTCCTAGTGGTGGCTCATCTACATTCCCTGGAGGCAAGGCCGCTGGCCCTCATAAAAGCTTGCACGAACATAGTGAAACACCATCCCCACTAACTACTCGAACAATTGTCTCCCGAACACATGCAACCCTTCTGCAGACACAACCACACTTACGATTTCCGAAACATACACCAATGATGAGGTCCTTCCCTGGAAAGAGACACAGTGGGCTTCATCTGGTGCGAAAAGAACATGAAAATTGGTGCAAGCCAGCGTCTCGTCCCTCAGCGCATTTTAAGCCTAGCCCCAGGTCCATGTGCACCCTGTGAGGCAAGCTATTTCAAAACTGTCCCCATCTGGCGACCGAAAAAGGTAAACACGAGGTAGAGGAACACCCGGCAAATGTCCGTCGAACAGCCCATGGCACACCCCTTTTGGCACACAGTAGCTAGCAGCCAAAAACACAACCAATTCTTTTGTTGGTGACCACAGACACCTGACTCGAAGCCCGGAGATCGGGCAATGCTCTCCTCTGCAATCGTCCCTCCAGGTGGATGCAGTGGGAGGTGTCTTGACTGAATAAATCATGTGGTGACTCACGACCTGTTGATATCACTATGAACAGCCAAAGACATGACAACATCACAATCAGCAACCATCGTTAAGTCCCGGACTGTGATTACAACTGCGACCGTACCGGCACCAGTTAATGGGACTGCAAAGGTGATTGCGACTGCATGAACTGCTGCGACTGCGCTAGTGTTGGCAATGGTGGCTGCAACTGTGACTGCTCCAGAAGAAGTGACTAGGACTGCAACTGCAAAGGCAACTGACTTTATCAGGAATTGCGACTGACAAGGCTGCAATTACGACCGACCAGTAATTACATGAACTGCAGCCACAAATAGCAACTAATAGATAGGCAAAATGGACTTGTTTTAATTCAGGTGTTTCAGCTGAATACGATACAGCTGAAGAAATTCAGGTGTGAAACAAGGAGCAAGCAAATATAGGAAGTATACAGGCACATACAAAAAATATAGAACACTGTGAGCTAAGGTAGTGTTCATATCATCGTGTTGGTTTTTAAACTGTTCAAAAGTTATTGTGCATACAGACAGATGCCAGTGCCAAAGTTCCTTTACTTGCCTAGCATGCTGAGTCAATTAAAAAAAAAAACATAAGAAAACAGTAAACTTACGGATATTTCAGCCACAGACTCTTGCTTACTGAAACGGAAGAGAATGATGTGGCTACTAGACCCAGCAATACATAGGTAACGGCTCTCGGGGCAAATAGAAATTTGGTGAATTGCAAAAGGGTCGTCGTCTTGACCGTCGAGGCTTTTCGCTTTGGGCCGCTCAAAGATTTTTGCAGTTTTTAATTTATACAGAATTTGTAACGATACAGCTGAAGCATCCCAAAACTTCATAGACCCATCTGCGTGCCTATGGTAAGAAAATAGTCAGTCAGTCTACAACCTAACAATACACTGTTACAATAGAAATAAAATCACTTAAACTGTAAACCATTAACGTTGCACCCATACCAAATTTACCGATCCAATACCGATACGGCATTAAAAATTTGCTGATACAAGCACCGATACTCCCGAAATTGAATGCTTAATTGTTTTGTAGCAATTATCGTAATAGTGTAGTTTTCTTGAAAAGACAAATAATTATTAAAATGAAGAATTTTAAAATGGCAATGAACACTTAAAAGACAGCTAGGTCGATACTCAATGATTTCCTGAGCAAAGCACCGCAAACCGCATGTCGTCATCTCGAACGGTTCCCAAATTATTGATATTTCAGTGAAAGTTGCCGATACTGATCCGATATCGCTAACCCAAATATCGGCAACAGATCCGATCCAGTACAAGTATCGATGCAGCCTTATAAACCATAAAATCAGGGCTGCACCGATACCACTTGTACAGATCTGATCTGATCTGACAACAACAACAATGATAAAAGAGAAGCCAAAAGCTTTACGCCACAAAAATGTATCAAGTCTTTAAGCTTAACTGCAGCACAAGTTTTATATAACAGCTAGACTAAGCTATGTACTTACCCAGTAATGATGACTTCTGCGTAGCTACACGTCGCCGTTCCCCAGGCACCACCGTTTATGGGCCATTCTTTGTCGCTGAAGCCCGTTCGTTTTTGAGCTTTGGAGCCAACAGAGTAAAATGCCGGAATCAGGTCGCTTGGACAGTCCGCTAGATAGGAACAGCTCGTCACCGGAGATTCGTGCAAGTCCATAGGATAGGGATTCTCAAAACACAAGTACCTTTAAAAAAAATGACATACGTACCATCAACACTCTAATAAAAGGTGACCACTGTTCCCTTACAAGTTGTCGAAAAAAAACGTGGTTTGCTTTAAGATCGAAACAAACATCAAACAAGACTTGGATTGCTATTATTCCCACAGTTGCTAGATAGTACGGGGCAAGGTGGCCTGATGGTTAGCACGGCTTGTCTTATGTGCAAGAGGTCACGGCTTTGGGCAAAACCTCAGCCACCCTTGGCATTTTCGGGAAAAGAATGGCTCTCGTAAAAATTTACAATAAAGTTCGCACACTTTCACAATCAGCTCACTCACTACGTCCTGTGAATTTTCGATAACTCTCAGTATTTTCATCAGGCCATCAAGGATTTTTGTTTGTTGGACTTCCAACATCATACACCACAGATTGTTTCCCAAGCGTTTTTGAATTAGGCCGTTCACCTTGCAACGTCCACCAACATCAGTTGGCGGCAACTTGGGCGGAGGCACAGTCACACAGTACCCTGTAGGATTGGTAGATATGGGGGGGGGGGGGGGGCAGGGGGGCATTTCTGGTCCGAGCGGGGTACCTGTGAAGAGGTCTGGGTGGAACTGTCCACATGTCCTGCTTGGCCAGGGGGAGGAGGTCCAAAGTCGGTGGAAAACTCCATTGGCTGATCCTGATCCTGTCTGCCTTGTCGGGATTGCAACGCGGTTTAGAAAAGACAACTGGAAGTTAGGATCAAGGAACATACGGAAGCCACTCGATGTGGAGAGAAACTAAACGGCATTGCACAACATCAAGAAGAAGCATGACATCGCTTGGGAATAATTTTCCATGGTATTCTACTAGAACAGTGCGCAAAGTGCCCACCTCCGTGCACTTGAGTCTCTAGCGATAAAAACATTCTCTCGATGCCAAGTGCTACTTATGAACATAACTGGCCCTTCATTTGACTTGGTTGAAGGTTTCGTGGGCTCAGGCCTGATGGCAAAACTCGACGAACACAAGGACCTCCACAGCGTTCAAGCATCTCTAGATGAAACGTAAAGATCAGTGGTTTTGCTCAGCACTGTAGCGAGTTTCGAATTTGTTTGCTGCTCAACACATAGTAGCCGTTTTTCGTTTATCATCTTTTGAAGAAGAGGAATGGTAAATGAACCACACCCCCATCCCATGAATTGAATACTAAAACTTCGGTAGCAAACTTGTTGAGTGTAATACAAATTAATATTAAACAAATATATTTAAGGTAAATGGAAAAAAAAACTGAAAGAAGCTGGAAATTGTTATTACTAGTTAGGAACTGAAACAATTACGCTAAAAATAATCACAAACATAAAAAAAACAATTTTAACCAATTGATTCTTGTTTAATACCGTACTTGAACCCTGACAGTCCTAATTAGTTGCACTTGCCACCCCCAAACTCAAAGTTCAAAAGGTGAACGCACACTTTCACTCGACGACACAACACAATGTCTAGCACATTTTCTAAAGCTTTCTGCTTTCTTCACTAGGATTAAAAACAGTCAAAGCACTTATCATATACTGCATACTTGAACACGGACAAAACTTCACTTCAAAAACAGCGGGCACCATCTCTCCAGTACATGTAATACTGTTTGTACGGACGCGCCAGCGCCTACTCATTGCACTGGAAAGATCCCTGCTCATGAAAATCTGCTCGACACTGTGTCTTCATAGTGAAAGTGTGTGTCTACCCTTTGAGTATTGAAATGAAGTTTCACTGTATGAACGCTAATGAACCCCCAAACATTAATAAACAATCAACTTAACACAATTCAATACAATTGTGTGAAAGATGCGTGGGATCTTACCCAGGTGCGGTTAAGTCCACAACCACCAGGTCATTGTGCAATAAAACCACTACAGCGTATGGTTCCTGTATATCTGCGGTGGAAAAAAGAACTGTTACAAGGCATATATCAAAATCTACAACGGTTTCATCCCTCTATAACACGACTTACCACTCTGCCATGGGCTTTCACAGAGTGTAATGAAGTCTACGACATTATGTTCCATCTCTAAAACCGTTGTCGCCTTCCCGTGGATCACGGTTATGCTGGGGGTGCGGCCAGCGCGATCGTACGTCAACCCACCAGAAAACAGAATGAAGCTCTCTCTGCAAATACAAATTCATCAAATTAATTCTAGCTTAAAATGAAAGTTAAAAAACAGCTACCAAATCTTCAACAAAACTTAAAACTTGTCCAGTAGAATAACCTTTATTCAGGGTTCAGACAATTTTTTAATTCTCAATTTCCCTGACATTTCCAGGTTTTCCAGGTGTAGCCAATGACAATTTTCAGGCGTTTACAAGATATTTTAAGGGAAACAGGCAATTGCTAATGTTTTTATTAATATTTGTACGAAAATAATCAAACATCCCAGAAAATAGCTGTATAGAGACTAGTCCAGACGGGACTAAATGCATTTTCATCTCGGATATTGGTAGCCTAAGATTTGGTTTATTGAAGTAATATCTAAAATAATTGAACATATTAGTGCAGCACAAATTAAAATAGCTACTACTTAGCCTAGAATTGGAACTTACAGATCAGACACAAAGGCATTTTTTCAAATTTCCCTGTCTTTTCCCTGATTTTCAAAAAAATTCTTGTTTTCCCTTGAATTTCCCTGAGATTTTGGCTCTATTTTCATTTTCCGAGATTTCCTGGTTTTCCAGGTTTTGTCTGAACCCTGTTATTGTACGGATACCATTTTCAGGTGGGGGAGCACAGGAATCGGAAAATGAGCAGCTTTATTTTGCCAAGAAGCGAACAAACAAGTTTAATTTACGTTTCTGGAAGCAATTTTATCAAAAATAATTGTCTGTTCTCCTTTTTAACTCATCCGGTCCAAGTCCCAAAAGAAAAGTTTACTTATGTACCAGCTTGTTTTGCACGAAAATTAAAAAAAATCTTTTGTTTGCAGACTGTTTTTGCATTTTGTCTCAAAATTATTTTGCACATACCTTAAATTGCGTATTAACAGTCCTGGGAAAGCTACCCGGGGGGGGGGGGGGGGGGGGGGGGGGGGGGGGGGGGGGGGGGGGGGGTACATGCTGTCTTACCTTAAAGCATTTTAATTCGTAATTTTTCTGCTAGAAATTAACTAAAGCTTCATACATTCAGGGAAATCCATGTTTCATCCCCTTAAATCAAAATTAACTAAAATTTTGAAAACTAACTACATTTTAGTTAATTTTTGATTTAAGGGAATGAAACATTGATTTCCCTGAATGTATGAAGCTTTAGTTAATTTCTAGCAGAAAATTTAAAATTAAAATGCTTTAAGGTAAGACAGCATGAAATACTTAGTTACAACCCCCGTCTGACCTTAAAGCATTGTAGGGGGGATGGGCCGTAGCTTTGCCAGGACTGTTAATAGGCGATTTAAGGTATGTGCAAAATAATTTGCAGACAAAATGCAAAAACAGTCTGCAAACAAAAGATTTTTTTAATTTTCATGCAAAACAAGCTGGTACATAAGTAATAAACTACGTTCCTGAAGAAATGAGCATAAAGGCATTGTGTTAATGCAAGATCGAACCCACATCACGTACGTGAATGAGCGCATAAACGCTGAATGTTCCGCAATGGAGTTAAGCCTAAACACCATTCCTGGAGAAAAGTAAGATTTGAATTATAACTTTTTTACAGCGAACCCCCCCCTTTTTTTTTATCAAATTAAATTTAACAACCCGTGATATTTAATAGGCGATTTACGGTAAATGTGAAACTCCTTCGCTTTAGTGTGGATAGCCGAGGTTCTGCAGTACAATAAATACAGAGAAAAACGGTTTACAATTATTGAAATTAAATTACAATATTCGTTCATGGCTTTAACCATTGGCTGCGTGGTGTCTAAAGTCCCAAAGTGCACCATGAGCTGTCGTTCGTATTGGTCGCAGTTTCCCGGAACCTCGAGCAAAGCCAAGAAACAATGTGCAATGTGCAGTGCAGTTATCTCCATACTAACAGAATGCCAGTAGGGATGAATTCGAGCCGAGTATGGAACTTGTACTCTAACTCAGCTCGTCGTTTGCATCCATACCCAGAAAACTCGAATCCGGTTGACATATACCAAATTCATCATCTCGACGAGAGCTTTCAGGTGGTGCGAATTAACAGTCACTAGCTGAAACCATTTTAAAGTTATATCCTGAAAACTGAAAAGCTAGTTGTACACGTTGATCCGCACAGTCTGTTAAACAGCATCTTAGTTGTTATTACACTAACAAATAAAAAAGACCCTTGTCAAATAAGTGTGTTCCTCAAAAACTCGAACTCGCTCGATACTCGCTTCTTCTGTTGCAAACTCGGTTTGGCTCGACTCGAATTAAAATTATTCTACTCGCACACCCCTAAATGCCAGTGTAAATTGCATCATATGGGACTTAAAGCCTTAGGACACAGATTTTAAGAAAAGGCCTGGATTTTTATGCAACTGAGGGTTAAGTTAAGGGCTAACAGACTGCAAATTCATCGGTTCTAGTAATAAATGAGTTTCAGAATCAAAAACATAAATGCCAACTTACCCCGACCTTTGCGTTTTCCATTCAACTTTATTAATAGGTTTACAGGGTTCCAGCTTGCCATCTTTACTCGTTTTTGCTGTAAAAAAGTATACAATTACAACTGAACAACAACAAGGGGCAGTAATTAACAAACTAATTTGAATGACTGTTGCTCTAATTGTGTATTGCAAAGTCAAGCGCAACTGAGGCATGCATGAAGAATGCTTGGCGAATTTGTACTTCTCGATATTTAAGATAGGTGATTATAAGTTGATTTTTATGATCGGGAACTTTCTTCCTTTCGCATGGCTGCCAATTTCTACCGACCCGGCCCTGACCAGCAAACATTGGTTTGTAACAGCTTTTGCCATGCAACCTTTAAATACGTTGAAAATCCAAACTAATCCAAATATAAGAAGTAATTGTACGCTAAGAAGGGAGAGTGATCAGAAAATAACTGAATATCTGAATCCCAATAGTTGCACACTCAACTACTAATTCTACTTATAATGTGTTTCTGTGGGTGGTTTCCTACAGTTCCCAGCCCATCCTATTATTCATAAGTCCTCCACTATACAGCCAAGCATTAGACCAAGGACATCATTTTTTTTTTACTTACCGTGAGGGAACAATATACTCTGTGGTTTAGCTGGGCTTCGGATATTCCAGGTAGTTAAACTACCATCAGAATGGCTGCACATGAACTGTTTGCCTTCAAAATGCCACGATATGGATTTCAATGGCTGTAAAACACAACCAAAAGACACACACATTTAAACACCATACAATATTAGTTACAATGAAACGTATCACATTCATCCAATTAGAGACGACCTTTATACAACGTCATAGCAGTTTTGAATAAGGTTAGGGTTTTGGAGGGGGTGGATTGTAGATATGAAGGTCACATTTACATTTTGTCCATCCCCACGTTTCCCAACCCAAATTAAGATGCCGTCATCACAAGAAATATAGTGAAGCGGCAATGCACGGTGCGGCACAATGCCTCCAAGCCTTAAGTGGAAAAATGCTGGCGAGAATAGTAGTACCAACGTAAGTTTAAAAAAAAATGCTACATTCACCATCGAAATCTATGCCATCATGGCTTTGAATCAACTGGAAGCACCGTACAAAGTATACCAAGAAGCCTAGATACGGCTAATGCATCTATTCCTCCAGTAAAGTGAAAATTCACCATAGTACGCCTATTTCCACACTGCATTTATGCCTGTTTATCCGATAGTTTTAGGACATTCTGATAACTGCAAACCAGTACCCTAGGTCTTTGTTAAGTTCACTTAAGATACATGGGCATTAGCGGGCCAGGCCTCTACGATCAGGAATTGAATGCAATCATTATATGCAGGCAGCCACAGAGGGCAGTTGGGAGATGTCGCAAATAACAGCAGTGACTGATAACACAGCAACAGTTTGGTGTTTGACTGGTTGAAATTTGATTGGTTACCCCAACAAATGCACGAACACTGCTTGTTCCCATAATTCCCTATGCCTCGCTGGCTGTATGCTCACTACCGTCCTCCTTGTTTGACTTGCCAGCCAGTGCCCATGCCCCCATAAACCAAAGTGTCTCATTCACATGGTGACCTAGTCGTTTACTGCTTGGGGCCCTTAGTTCAATCAGTTTAGTCTGTATATTTGTCTTTAATATTAAACACATCCTAATTTGATGACAGCTGCCAGACTTCAGATTACTTAACTATAAATACAATCAACAAAATCACAGCTACGTACCTCTGTATATTGAAAGCGTGCATCTGCAGTCTTGGTGCGAAGATCCCACAATACCACAGCGCTTGTTTCATACCCAATCAACAACTAAAAATAAGAGTTAATGCACAGCAATTAAAAACAAAAACAATTTACCAAATACAGATTATCACTTTCACAGCATGACGAACTTTGCATTGGGCAGAAATACATTCGAACAAACTAGTTAAAAATAAAAAACTATCCCCTTTACATTAACAGACATACAGGGTTCACACAATAACACATACAAAGAATTCAAGCATTTTTAAGGAGTTTTTCTAAACAAAATAATTTTTCAAGGAATTTTCCAAGACCAACACAACTTTGAAGACCTTTACTAATCGACAAACTTGCCCACATCTCACTAACACAGTCTTCATATTTTATTTGCGTGCTTGATGAAAAAAAAAAAGCTGCGTGGAAAAAAATTTTGAGGAAAAAATTATTTTATGGTTTTCTTTTTTCCTCTGTTGTTGTTGTTGTTGTTGTTGTTACAGATTAAGTTAGGTCAGTTGCCTTGGCGAGCTTTTCACCAGGCAGGGTAAGGAGCTTCACAACTGATGAAAACGTGTGAAGGAAGAAAATTTTAAAAGATAAAGCTTAAAAACATTTTACGACAAACAACATCCAAGTTACTTAAATAAATTGCTAGTTCATCTTTCTCTTGCTCAAAGCTAAGGCATTATTTTAAACTGTGACAAAATAAAATTAATTTAGAAACTTTTAAGGAGGTAGTTAACAATTTCAAGGAATTTAAGGCCTTAATTTTTTTCTTAACAAATTCAAGCACTTTCAAGCAGCGTATATGAAGTTATATGTGTTAAGAAATAAGAGTTCGCGAACAGATTTTTTCAGCAAAAAAGCAAAGCTCTTGCCCATGTAAGATTTCTGCAGCAAAATATAAGAACTGCGTCAGATTTTTCTTTACAAAAAAATAACCCGCTCTTAATTTGTTAGCAAATATTTGATTTAAAATTATTTTCATTGACACTATTTCTATATTTATAAAAGATGAGGCTGTTCAAAAATAAGCTTCCATGTGATTAATTGCACGCCTGCTGCGATTACCATCGAGGGACGGAGCCACCTGCTTGAAAGTAACAAGTTGTTGAGAAGCAAGAATTTCAAGACAGAAGCTTGAAGGTTTTTGAAACGTCAAAACTGGTCTTTTTTCATACACTTTTTTGAACTGTAATCACACAGAAGTTTAATTTGAACACCTTCATGTCTAAATTGTGAGAAAATAAACGAACTTTATATCTTTATAACACAAAACAATATGCTACAGCTTTACCACAGACATACCAGCAGTCGCAAGCAAATTCTGGGTATGTAATAATACACACTAAGGCTGTACCGGAACGCTTCTACCAATCGGATGCAGCTACTGATCTGATATCATGTATCTGTTTTACCAATATCGAAGCTGATACCAATTTAATTCAAGATGAAGCTTCGTATTGCGCTCTTTATGTCTGGAATCATGGCAATCTGAAAGCAGGGTACACAAATTTCCCCATACTAATTTTGTTCAAGACGAAACTTCATGTTCAGCTTCGATTTCCAGAATCGTTCCAGTTAGCACTCAAGGAACACAAAGCTTCTCTTTATCAGCAATGTTAAAGTGTGGTATCTGTAAATAATAGCTAAGAAATACCGATACCAATGCACTGAATAACTAGGGATTCACCGATATGGTATACGAGTCAGTGCAACCCTAATATATACAACTTCTATTCATGAAACGTTTTATGAACTAACACAGACAAGAATTCTGTTCAACTGGCTCTCTTACCTTGTTTGGGTCCACGGTATTTTCACTTAGATGGATCACAGACCCTGGATGAGTTTTGCGTGCTCTAACAAAATGAAAGCATACCAAAAAAAATTAATAAATGAACCAATTCTACCAACTGAATTCGCAAAACATTACACAAAGTATTTCTCTCTCATCTACGTACAGTTCGATGGCTTTGTTCCAGTTGATAACGTAACCCGATAACGTGAAAGACTCTATGTTTACAATATGGACGTTTCCGCGCTCTGTACCTATATATAACCACTTGCTCTGGAATGGCAGCTGACAATATGTGATTCTAAAATAAACATGGACAAGAAAAATACATTAAACTAGTGACTACAGTTAGTAAGCAATGTTGATGAAATTTCTACAATTTCTACATTGCTTTGAATGGATAACCCTAGCAATAGTTTTTTTGTAACACCAATAAAATAATAATATGGCAATAAAAAAGAAATACGATTGAAATGCAACGTATTCAAAAATTCAACTTTTTAACCAAACTTCTTAACTGAAAGTTCTTTTTCAGACTTCTTCAAGGCTGACATCTAATTTTTGTTTTTATCATATTAGTAAATAATTGCATCAGAAATTTACAACTACAGACCTTTACCTGAACGCACTGTAGATATTTGTGCTGCGTATCAAACTTTTATCGTTGGGAAGGGATACAAAAACTACCCATCAAACGAGACAATTTGAATTTTATAACAGCATAGGAAGATGTAAATAAACTGAACGAAACAAAATGAGACTGTTGGTTAACTAACCACGATATTACTAACAAAGTTGAAAGTGATAAATTTGGATTTGTCACCCAGTTAGGTTTTTTTACTGCGCAAAAAAAAAATCCAAGTTTCCAAGTTTTGCTGCGCATTTTACTCAGTGAGTCATGACTAAGATGATCACGCGATGCCCTTTTGTTAGACCCAAGAAGCAAGTCGATGGAGCAACTCTACACCCCTTGGTGCAGGTTAACGTAGTGATCCGGCGGACATGTTTACTTGTTCCAACAAAAAAAAAGGAATCCCAGTGAACGCCGTAGCCGCCAGTAGCTAAAGAAGAACCTTAACAGCTTAGAAAATTCCTAAAATTCACCATTTTTACGGACTGGGTGATAAATCCAAACTCATAATTTTTAACCTGTCAGCCACAGCTAAGCCCATCAGGGATTCTATGCAGATGTAAAATTTAAATTACAGGGCTTCTCCAGATAAATAAAATGACAAGTACCAGAAACTAATAATTAACAAACAAATTTGTTGTATATGAAATCTTATCACTACAATGGCAAACAAGTAATAGATTTTCTTCCTGTTTATCGACGCAACTATTGCACTGGCAGTGCACAATGAGTCAAGTTATTTTATTTGTTTTACGAGGGTGTTTTAACATAAATTGCAAACTGAGGTATGACCTGGAAAACAGAAATGTTACGGAATTTATTTTTATTTTTGTGATTTTAGCACCTTGGCTACAGAGGGCTTTTTTTCCAACTTCACAGCCCAAGGGGTACAAACAACAAGATTATATGTTTTGGCAATTTTTTTTATGTACACATTACTAAAAACTGAAGACCATTACAAATATATGTTCAAATAATGTGACGTATATATACGTCATTGGGCTGGTTTAAAGATGATCTTATCACAGCCCAATGACATATGTATTAATAGTAAAATAGGTCTTCATTTGAACTAAATCCCCATTATTTCAAAAGACCATCGACTAAATAATGGAATTCTGCATGAAAAATGTATTGTAGCAGTTTCAATTTTGCTGACACCAGCAAAAATCCAAGATGGCTAGCATCTATCCACAGCCCAATGTCATATATACACTTTACGATCTACTCAGGGCCTAATAATGTACCTCTCCTGTTGGATTCAAAAGCGCTCATTTTTGAACTTTTTATGATGTATATGTACGTTATTGGCTTGTGTCAGAAGTTTATTATGATCACGAAGAAACAAGAAGAATAACACAATACCACCTTCAGGAAATTTCACCAGTTCAGCAAGAACCACCAAACGTTCCCTCATTAAATTTTAGGTAAAGACTTGAAGTTGAAGCCGTTCACCTTCATCAGAATGCAAAGAAACACAAATTTAAACACGAACGTTACACGGTTGTGCTACATTCGAGCAGACAACGCGTCAGTGAGAGAACCACTGATGTACTTATTATGATTTATTATGATGTATAAGACAACAAGCATTTCCAGGCATTGAATTTCATTATTATTTTCCAGTAATTTCCAGGTTTTCAGGTCCCGTAAAAGCTTGATATACAATTTTTTTTTTAACAATACGAATTAAAAAAAAAATTATAATAATTATTATTATTATTATCACCTATTACTAACAACTAGTCAATTTGTTGGTTTTGGATATACCTCTTTAACAATTTTTGATGTTTTAACACAAATCAACATAAAACAGTTACTGTTTAAAAACAAAGGAAATAATCATCCTTGGTGGAAGGTGTACACCTTTAACCATCTTAAAAAAACAGTAATGTCTCTACAGGGTGGTCCTCAGAAAACTGTCGACCCAACATTTTCTAAGTCCAACTTTTCTAGTTAGCACCCCTCAAAACCAGGTGAGGACAGAAATCTTCCATTTCATTAGATTTGATTTCTGTCCTGTCATGGTTTTGAGGGGTGCTAACAAGAAAAGTTGGACTTAGAAAATGTTGGGTAGTCAGTTTTTTTGCGGACTACCCTGTACTACTACTTTAGGCAACCCCCACAGAGCAATACAGTAAAGGTTACTAAATGATTACCCCAATTTACCCATTTTCCTGCTTTTGTTTAAATAATTATTAAACTCAACAGTTCTTTTCAATATTGCAGCTTTAAAATTTAGCCAAATTGACTAATCTAAATCGGCAGCAGAGCATTAACGCCCGCACGTTTGTGTCTTCAGGATGGGCGGATTAATTACTATACCAGCTATCTAATTGTAATTATGCTGAATTGCCTTCTCAACGTGCAAGTCATTCAGCCACACCTGTTGAATGAAATTGCTTAGTAAAACTTGCTTGCCCATGTGTGACTTCCACGCTATGATTAATAAACGAGCCTAAATGCTATTTTTTTTTCCTTTTGACTACTCAAGCCTTTAAGGGGAGAAGCTCAAGTTCATGAGTCGTTGAGTGAAAGTGAATTGAAATATTTTGGCAATTACGACAAATGTAAAGCAATTAAAAAAAAAATAATCATAATACATCTACACTGCACAAGTAAGGTTAAAGAAAATCAAGGTCACTACAGAATACATTTTTTAATGAAAAAAATCTAGTTTGCCCATCAGCAACGTAAAATGTAACCCGCATTAACCTAACAAGCTCCACCGAGGCACAGTTTAAGATTTAAGAATTTTCTAGACTGGTAGCTTATAAAAGGTAAAACATGTTGGCATTGGCAATAATGAAGTCTACCATTTTGTCTTCGTCATTTGTGTCATCCTTTCAGTGAAGATAGGTGTGGGTGGATCAAGTGGGAGATGTTTGGATACGCTGGGGGTTGAATGTTCATGAGGGGAACTTGTGCTATTTCAGACTGGATTATGGCTATGGCCTCCAGGACCCTTAAATGTCTATCACGATTGGAGTTGGAGTGGACCACTATTTTGATTTGATCCCATGCAATACCGTATTTTGTGGATTTGTGGTGCATGGCTACACCATTATCTTTGTCCCCCGATCTCGTGGCAGTTATATGCTCTCGAAATCTTGTGATGACGTCTCTTTTGGTCTCTCCTATGTAGATTGCTGGGCACTCTACATGGAATTTTGTAGACTGCGCAGGATGTTTTGGGGCAGTTTCTCTGCTACAAGAAAAGTGAGGAGCAACACGATGCTCGGCTCCCAGCTGGCCTTTACAGATCAGTGGTCGCCAGCCTGAACGCAACGAGAACAACCAACAACACGATGTAATTTCAAAACTCAAACAACCACGCAGTAGAAGCCTGATGAAGACAAGCGAGTGTTGTTGATGAATGCTTGTCGAAAATTCGCGGAAACAACGTTTCCCCACCGACATTTTGAAATAGCGTCACCTTTTCTGTGCTAACTCTAGGTAGTTCCATGGCTGGTTCAATTTCTACAGCTAAGAATAACTTGTCTACCAAGGTTTCATGTGGGGTTCCATGGCTGATTCGATTTGTGCTGTAAGAATGACTTATATACCAAATTTCAGGCTTTTAGCTTGATCTGCAATAATTTGTTGATCAAGCCTCATGGAGGTGGCACAGGGGAACACAGCTGTGACCCTTGGGAGTATTTCATGGGGGTTCCATGGCCCCGAAGGCAGAAAGGGGTGCGACTATGTCGCAGATAATCTGGCACAGTCGCAGACAAAACGTGCCGTTTTGACCAAATTTCTGCCGTTTCGCCAATTTTCGACCGATTTGGATATTCCAATACACCATTTTAATCGTCTCAACGAAACCTTTCCGTTGATGGAAGAGCCAGATCAATAGAATAAAGCACTGAAAAGTTATTCAGTAAAAACCAATAAATATGCTCGTAGCCATACGAAAAAACAGATTAGCTGCAGACAATTTTCCCGAGTAATGGCGTCGCAGAGAGTGGCAGAAAATTCTGCTTTGGGGTCCATGGCTCACACAACTTGCTGCGAAGAATGACTAGTGTACCAAATTTCATGCTTTTAGCTCGATCTGCAATAATTTGTTGATAAAGCCTCAGGGAGGTGGCACAGGGGAGGTGGCACAGCTGTGACTCTTGGGGGTATTCCATGGGGGTTCCATGGCTCACTCAACTTTGGCTGCCAAGAATGACTTGTGTACCAAATTTCATGCTTTTAGCTTGATCTTCACAAATTTGTTGGTCAAGCCTCAGGAGGAGGCACAGGGGGGATGATGGAGGTGGGGAGGAGGAGCCTGGGAGCCGTTTCACGGGGGTTCCATGGCCGGTTCGTTTTCGAGCATGTTTCGTACATTTGGATGCATAAGCCTGTTGATTGTCGGATAGGCTGGGGATTGTAGATTCATCAAGGGAATTTTTAAATCTTCCATTTGTTTTAATGCCATTTGAGTCGATCGCCCTTAAATTTTGATATTTGGAAGAGTTTGAAACAATCATGGTTTGGGCTTCATTCCAGTTGGGTGAAATCAACTGGAATGAAGCCTAAATCATGATTGTTTCAAATTCCTCCAAACATCAACATTTAAGGGTGATCGAGTCAATTGGTATTAAAACAAATGGAAGATTTAAAAATTCCCTTGATGAAGCTACAATCACTACCCTACCCGACATTCAACATGCTTGCAATCCCAAATGTATGAGACATGCTCGAAAACGAATGTAAAAAGATCAACCACATCATGCCGACGCCGACTCGTAAAGATCAGTAGTCTATCACTACGTTCACATGGCCACAAGAAAGCGCATTTTAACGATGCGCTTTGAAATGTGCATAAAAAAACTGCACCTGTTTACAAGACGAAAGATCGCGATTAGGGACAATCCGCCAAGGAAGGCGATTCGGCCAGTGCGATCGGAAAACCCTTCCTTCCTGCCCTCCCCTTGGCGAATAGTGAGCAAGTCCCACGCTTTTCTACCCTCTGCATGTAGTAAACTAGGTCACCTTAGAACCAAGTAACCAAATGTAATCAAAACTTAGTGGTCTTTCTAGTCATGTACTTATTTTCAGTTTATTTACCTAACTTCGAATGGTACCAGCACAAATTACGTAGGCGTCGTAACTGTGTCCGCCATCTTTACCAGGCGTTCTCCAACAGCTCAATGCGATTGCGAGTGTTTACATGCACAAAGACGGTGCGATAGAGACTTTCAAACCACCTCCATGAAGCGCATTGGGAGAAAGCGCCACGAACGGGTGTTTACAAGACCCACGGACGCGATGCGCATCCCTCTGAAGCACTTCGAAGTGGTCATGTAAACGTAGTGTATAGGTGCAGTTACGAAGAACACGATCCGTAAACAACAGGAATGTGAATCTCAAAGTCACAAACTAAGAAGTTGCCAGAGGATGACAAACGTCATGTGATTGTACAATTGATTGTTGAAAATTCGCAAAACACAAATTCAGTACTCATTTAACTTTTGAAAGTGCATATTTTCCTGTTATACGATGTCAATTGCTATTACAATTTAAAATAAAAAGCCTCCAGGAATTTTCCAAATTATAGACTATATAAAAAAATCTAATCGGCATACCAGTGCTCAAAGTAGGAATTTAACTTGAGGCAAGTTTTGCTGTAAGGAATTGTCGTTTGATGGCAAAAATTTTAAATTTCACCGAAGTGGCAGAAAACATCCCACTAGTGTTCTTGTTATTAAAGATGATGAAAAGCAAAAAGAAAAGTAGTGCATTTTGCAATTAAGATAGCACAAATTAGAATTGTTAAAGCGTGTGTTAATAAGAGTTGGCCACGACTCTTACAAAGGAGAATGGATAAATGACATCCCCACTGTACGTAAGCGAGACATTTTGGCCGTAAGAACAAGACGATGGCAGTTGCCACAAACTACTTCAATTCTTGCTGCATACTGGTGCAAACTAACTTGTTTCTGGACACTAAAAGGGATTCAGGGATTTAGCTTATTTCAGGGATTTAGCTTATTTATACCGCTAGATAGCATTAAATTGAAATAAATTTTAGAAATTTCATGATTCTTTTATGAAACATGACAAAATATAACAAAATAGGTCATGGACAAAATAAGAATTAAAAAAAAATTGTGAAATCAAGAAACCAGCAATGAATACATAGGCGGGGAAGGAACGGGCAGCGAAGGATCAGGCAGTTTTTTTTTAGTTGTACAATAGATTTGTTGTAATACGATTTGTGTCAACACCATGTTCTTTAGTAAGCCTCATGTCTAATGAACAGCAGAGAGAGTTGGACAACGCTGCCTCTTTTTTCTTTCCCGACTTAAGCCACATTGCTTCGATTTTTACTATAAAATCTCTTTCAAATACAAAAGGCAAATTTCATATGGATTTGTGTGAAAATCGCACTTCCTGCAATTTTCCCTGGTGTTTTTCTGTAGGTGCACACAGCACCACCAAATGAAAACTACCAGATGAAGTACTGGACATAATCGAGCGAGGAAACACAACCAACTCGATTCATGTTCGAAAACAAAGTTAGTTTCCAGGAGCCACCTGCAACAGCACTTAAAAGTGTCAAGTTATCGACACGAGCACTACTTTGAAACAAAATAAGCAAAGAGTGAAAGGAGGTTAGTATTTTCAGGTGAAAGTGAAAAGGTTGGTTTCTTTTCACACATGCACAAGGAAGGGAAAGGACAAGTAAAGCAACGGAGTCGGTTTCTGATTTTTAAACTTCATTACTTGTCTTGGGGACGGTATTGAAACAGAAGGTTAATCTCGCCACTATCTAGCAGTGGAAACCGTACATTTCTTTTCCGTAGCAATGCATGAAAAGAACCTATAGGAGTTAAATTCCGCTGTACTGCAAGCTGTTTTCTTAACTCGAAGAGGTTTTGTTTTAAGCAGTTCAGAGGAAAAGAAATGCAAAGATTACCAATCGGTTAGCACGTTTCCTTAACAAGCACAAAACCAGACAGGTTTCAGGTAGCTAAAAAGCAGTAACTACTGCTTGATTGGGGCTCCATTCTACTGCATGTAAGACACCCACATTTAGGCATATTAATGGCAGTTGATCACTTTAAATCAAGCTGCTCTCACCCATACATCTCTAGAAAGACTGTTTCACCCTTGTTTGGCCTCGTCATAAATAATACTTTCTAGATGTGAGCGAAGCCTGCCATAATAAACCTAAATTGAGGTGCCTAACATTCAGTAGAATGGAGCCAGAAACAAGCAGTAGTTTCTGCTTTTTAGCTTGCTAAAATCTGTCCGGTTTTGCGCTTGTTAAATTACCACTACCACAAAGTATTCTCTACTGACAAGCCCAAACAAGGGCGACACAGTCTGTATAGAGCGGCGTGATTTCAATTCTTTTAGCCCTGAAGGGGTACCTGATCTCAACCACCGTAACGCACAACGAAACTATAGCACAGTACTACAAGTGAACAATATTTGCAAACTGTATAGGTGACAGAAGTATGCTAACACACACAGAAAGCTGTTTCTACAAGCCAAGTATTTGCTCATACCTTTCTCGTTGAAATTTTAGAGTATGAACAATGTCTGGTTTCTTTTGTCGAAGATTCCAGAGATGCAGAGTATCGTCTGCACAAACAGTTACTAATGCACCCTACAACGGCAACAGACAAAAAAAAAAAAAGATTGTGAAGTTAGAAAAGCAAGATTCTACGAGAGAACTGTAGTCTTACACATGTGAAAGCACTAAAGTCTAAAGCTACACTGCAAGCAGATCACGCCGAATCGACCTAGCTGATTTTACGGTAAATGGATTGGATCATTCATTGGTTAATTTTCTCAATTAAAAAAAAAACATTATTCTTAATTTCCCATTAACATATTTTGTAAATACACCATTTTAAATACACCATTTTTTTATCCAATGGCATTAGCTATTCAGAGAGAACAGACTGTCCTGCGATTGTAAGCTATGGTTTCCAAAGGAACCCAAAATTAACTTTTTCTTTGGGAGTTGGGGAAGAGGACCACAAGGGCAAATTGTTCGCCCTCCTCTAATGCAATGAATAAACTATTTCTGTGTTAAGGATGTTTCCTTCCCCAAAACGTGTAAAAAATTTGTCATGAAAGTCCTCCTCTAACCTCTCCAAATAATTAAACATTCAGATTTGGGTTTAGCCTATTTTATAATTCTTTTTATAACAATGTACAGGTCTGTACAGGCTAATGTGAAAAGTCCGGCTCAACTAATATGACGGTTCCAAGACAGCAACACAGAAAGAAAACACAAAGACACACAGGTTCCAGAATTATCGTTAAGGCCTTTCAAAGTAACAGACATCATTAAGGTTTGCTTCCACCTTGCAAGTGTTGGAACCAAAGAGCCAGACACCACCAATACTTTAAATCCAAGTCGGATGATAATGCTACTATTGGCAACAATACTACTGCTCAGCAAGGCCGGTTATATTGTTGGTGTGTTACCAATATTTTACGCACTTTAAGGTCACAATATCTGCTTGGCACACAGGATAGAAGAGTTAAAAAAAAAAAAATGACCTTACAAATGAAGACCTTTTGGACCTACATGCATATGGCCTTTCTTTGTCACTTCGATGTCTACAATCCGTCATTAAGTTAGGCAAGACCTTTTACTTACACCCTGTATTAAGCATTTTTTCCCCCCATTATGAATATAGGTTCCTTGCTCCCCGATATTGGGCAATAAGCTTTGTCCGCTTTCCACCCCTCTTAACACCAGTACTGGAAGAAAAAGAAGAAAATATAACTTTATTTTTACTTGACTTGATGAGTACGTCAGAAATTTGGACCAAAATACTGAGCATAAATAACTTGTGGTATTTGAAAAATCTATCTTGGGGATTCTACCGCTTCATTACATATCAGCTGATCAGTTTCGGCTTGATCAGTCCACTTATCGGCTCTGCCTGAAAATTAAATAAATGACGCAGTACGACTAAAGCCTTAGCACGCCATGCACATAAAACATGAATCGACTTATGTTAACGTGATTACCAGCTTCAGCCAATTAATACGCTCAAAGGTAACCTTTTAGGTTGACTGCAGACAACAGGACGCGTGCAGAGCTCAGGTTCAAACAAAAAGCAGACAGAAACGTTAGGCACTAGTAATAATAATGATTTGCAAAGTTGTTAATGCAAAAAATAAAGAAGCCATTTAAAAGGGTAATTTAGGAAATTTTTATTTGTGCAGAAGAACCTCGGATATCCGAACTCCTTTTCCAGCCAAGAATGAGTCAACAACCTAGATGGATTTTTGTTTTTGGAAGCTGGTTAATCTAAAATCGTCTTCTAATCCTCATATAGTTGAAATTACCGTACAGTCCACTAACCCAAATAAATGTTAAAATTTCTTTATTTTGTATGTAAACTCGATTACCTGTAAACTGGAACTATCTGATTATTTAGACACACCTCGGCCTATTATTAGTTCGTATGACCAAGACTCTGCGTAATCTTAACTCCTGAACATATTTGTCAACCACTGAACGCAAAAACAACCGAAACTCCTTGCATATAACATTTAATGCATTAACAGTACAGTAAGTTTTTATCACTTCTATCTTTTATACGATTTTTTTTGCCAATATGCTACGCGAGGAAGATCTGAGGACACAACCGGTGCTTCCCAGCAAGGCTTGTTTTCGGTAGGGACGATGGCATTCTGGTACAAGATCATTTTATTAAGCAGCAGAAGAGAAGTGAGTTTAGGATAAATAAAATGGAATAGTAACTATGTTGGGTTTATTTTAAACACAAGAAGTCTCTGGGGAGGGGGGAAGGAAGAACAAATAACATGTAGTAGCGACACCTCCGTAGGATTTACTTCAGAGACAAGGAGACCCTGGGGAGGAGGAGAATAAATAAAATGGAGTGGTGACTTAAGTGATCCTTCACGGAGTCGTGTCATGGTTGTCTTAACAATGCAAAGTAAAACTACACCATTTTATTTATTCTCCCCACTCCCCAGGAGCTCTTTATGTTTGACATAAACCATCAAGTTACTACTATATTTTAATTATCCCTCCCCCCCACATGGGCTTCTTGTGTTTGAAATAAACCCAACGGAGTCACTATGCTACTCCATTTTAATTATCCTAATCTTTCTCTCTTCCCTCGCTTAATAAAATGGAGTAAACTGCTTTATTTATATTAGTACCACAACGCCATCTTCCCTGCGGAATATAAGTCTTACAAGGAAGCATGTCCTTTGGTCTTCCTCATATGGCATATAAAAATATGGAAAATATCAAATTCTTTATCAGTAGAATATAAAATGTCGTACACATTGGTTTTCATTTTTTTTTGGACATCAAAGAGTCTTTAAAAAGGTCCATTTTTATAACAGTTAATTTACAAATTATTGCATGACAACTGCCCAATATTGAGAACGAATTAAAAAAAGAAATTCTGTGCCTTATCCTGCAGTGGTGGATTGTCTGCTTTTTGACAAGGATAGACAAGACACTGCATGCAAAAATGGTAAATAATAAGTGACAAGGCATTGTAGGAAGCAGCAATACAGTGCAAGGAATAAAATAATGTTTTACGATTAAACTACTCGACAACAACACAATCTAAAAGCAAAATTATTAACTGCAACAAAACACCACACAACTAAGCTCTTGGCATAACATGCATATTTACCTCATTGATGAGAAATAAAATTTGCAATATAGGATTTTCGCCTTCGTGTCTTACATGGCAATCAACGCCAGGTCGACCAAATCTGGAAGAAGTTAAGGCTCAAACACACAAAGAGAATTAAAACCCCAGTTACCAATTCCACCATAAAACATTAACGTCTATTGTACTTTATTCATAGGTTGACTAAAAGCTCGTCTTAATTTGTACAGTTCTGGGCAACAATACAACTGTAACTGCCGAGCTCCTCTCAAATTAAAACTAACAGGTACACTTGATCAGAGTACTAGTCTTTCTGATTAACATTAACAAGATTTTTTTTACTCAACAACCTTCAATGTTAACTTGCTAACGTTGAACTACAGTACCTACAATATTTCCTCACATAGGTTCCTGGGCACTTATTGCATTTCAAGAACATACAAAATGTAGTGATAACTGTTTTTGCGAACAATCAGTTAAAAGTGAAATTGTTGAAGTATATGCATTAGAAAGCCGAGTATGTAAATCAAAGCTTTTCCTTCAACTTGCTCATTTGGCTTAGTTTGGCTTCCTATAATGATTGCTAAATAAATACTCAGTAAAGTAATTAAAATAAAACAAAAAACAAATACAAATTTAGGTTTTATTACTTATGGCACCATCCATAACATAGTACTGCCACCCGTTGCCCTCGCAGTCCCATAACTAGTATCCAAGAGGCGTTTAATATTGCGGAAATGCAGTAATTGTTTAAAGGACACGACCAGAGGCCACTTCCACAGTCTATCTCCATATGTGGAAGGTTGTATTATACCCATTGATGTAAAGGAGTGTCTATATTGGCCAGCAAGCTTGTTGGGGATCTGTATGGAAGTATGCCCCCCACGGCTATCTAAGGCAATATGTAATTAAACTGTATTTTTTTTATTAATTTCCATTGTGTGTATATAACCACTTTGAACCCCTGACTTGTGTGTAGTGGGTTTTTAATTAAATCACACTAAAACAACAAAACTAGCATTATCATCAATGCATTAACACTGATAAAATAAGGAAGAGTATTTACACCACTTAAAACAACAAAAGTGTTTCCCTTTTTTAATGCAATTTTTTATGTATTAATCTATAATCAGCGACCCCCCAACCTTTCCTTTTTAACTCTCCAGGTATTACAGTTCTCCAAATTTCTTTATTATGAACTTGAAAGATATACTCCTTTTTAAGGCACTATACTTCTTTTCAAGTAACATTAATCTCATTAAATTCTCTATTGCTTTGAGCGCCTTGATCGTTCAACCAGGTCTATCACTTGCCAAAAATTCGACTGCAAAACAAGCTAATGATCAAGACTGATAAGCCACACAGCTATTTACTATCTTTTATTATGTTCAGCCCATCCCGAGCACGTGGGCGATTCAATAGCATCCTTCAATTTGATTCACTTGACTGCTTTATCTTGCAATATCAATCACGCAACTACGTTATCTAGTTTGCTTTTAGGTTACTGCTTGGGAAGGGCATTAAAAACACTATAAATAAGATGTCAGTTTTCAGATGCTTACACTGACAGCGGCATTATGAACAGAGGCTTGGTAGCTTAGGTCTCTCAGGAAGGTTTATCAGAGCGACAATGTGTATATACAGGGTGTAACAGAAAGAATGGACCAGCACGCAAAGTTTCCTTGCTAACACCTCTGTTCGAAATAAAACGTGGAAGAGTTCATGGAGTCGTTTCACACGAGTTTGAACTTGATATGTCTGCTCTAGAACGTTTTTAACTTTATAACCAAACAATGTACACCACAACAATGTGTTAAGTTTAAAGGATGTAGGCATCATTACCACCCCAAAAGACATAACGAAAGTCGGTTATAACTGTAAACGTTACGGACAAAGAAAACTGCAAAAAGTATGGGCAGAGCGTCAGGCAGGGAGCATCTCTAACAACTCCCTGCCACGTAGTGAAGCAAATTGGCAGTGAGTTGCTTGGTATGCTCCCTGCCCGACGCTATGCCTTTATTTTTCCAGGTTTCTTTTGCCCGTAACGTTTGCAGTTATTAACAGAGGTTCGTTTTTTTGGGGGGTCATATTGTGTAAAAATTTCCTATATTTTACAAATTGACACCAGTGGACTACGATGCTTAGGTAAAAAGTTAGAAACATGATGACCCTGAATGGCTATCGCAAGGTCAATCAAACTCTCACATGAAACAGCCGAACGACTCTTGAGCTTATCCACATTCCATTATGAAAGGAGATGTCAAACATTATGTAGAAATATACTGCTCATCTTTCCCCACGAAGACACCTTCAATGTCAAACGGAAACCACTGTCCATTTTCTCTGTTCACCAAACATATGCAATAGCCGAATTAGGCCTAAATACACCAGTCTAGCAGTGCTTTACATCAGTAGTCTAAGTCCTGCTGCATTTAAACTGTTGGCCTTCTGCCTGCCCACGTTCTTCCCGCTCCCATCCCAGCAGCATTCAAGAGCACCATTTGCCCAACTACGCTGTTTCACTGCAATGTAGGTTCTTTGACCGCAGCCATCCCCAGAACCCAATCCGGAAGCATTTTAATGTGCAGCATTTCCCACAGGCAACGTAATGTTTCTTTAGAATACGATGCCGGTTTTGTACTCATCTGTAGCCTTAAAATTTTAGGACTTTCCGAGGATTTTTCCAGGACTGGTCAATGAAAACTCAAGGGTCAGAATTAGTAAGTACGAGAAAATGAGACAATTCAACATAAATTTGTTAAATATGAAAGCTTATAGACACTGTGGCAAGATGTAACAGATTTTGTTCCATTAAATGATACTGATGAAACGCACTACCACTGCTGTTACAATTAGTTTTTTTTTCATAATTTTTTTGTAGTCTTTGCACAGAAATTTCTAACACCGGAAACAAACGTGATTTTCAGTTAAGGGAATTTCCAGGACTATTCCAGGATGTAATGGATTTTTTTTTTAGTTTTCCAGGCCCGAAAGTTTCTTTTTATTTTCCAGTACATTTCCAGGTTTTCAAGAACCTGTACAAACCCTGGTGATGGCTGCTGAATTGAAGGTGACAGCCCACAGCATTCGGTCGTGGCAATGTTGTGTTGAATTATTTATTGTTGTATAGCTGTAGATTCATTTTTCACATGGGTAGCAAAGTATTAGTTTAATTTAACTGTGTTATATACAAACCTTAACTACCACAGATCATTATGGCTAGACGGCATTGCTTCCTTTGGCATATAATTGCAGGATATTGTGGGCCCCGTAGCATTGGCTCATGGGCCAGTAGCTAATAAGGCTGTACCGAACCGAACGTACCGAACCGAACATGGCCGAACAGAGGGTGTTCGGTTCGGTTCGGTGTTCGGTATTTCAAACACAAAATACCAAACCGAACATATTTTCACTTCTAATCGACGGATTTTGATGTTTGAATACACCATTTTGAAGGTTTTTTCGCCAGCTTTCTGTTGGTCCAAACCACAAGTTTCTAGCTGTAACGGTTCAGAAGTTAGAAAGGAAAATGTAAAAGTAGTGGAGATTTTTTTTATGTTTAAACAGAATTTCAACATCTATGGACTTACAAGTCCTTGTGAAAATACCTACATTTGTTAAGAAACTTGTGATTTAGTGAATCTTTGTGAACTGAGTACTTTTACATTTAGTTTAAGATAGATTGGTTTGGTACATTTTTGTTCGGTTCGGACGTGTTCGGTGTTCGGCTTATTTAAGGTTTGTTCGGTTTGGTTCGGTTCGGCTAAAAAATTCTCGTTCGGTACAGCCTTAGTAGCTAATGTTAAACAGGCATTGTGGAGATGGCGTGAAAGATGGATGAAGACACATACCACCATAATATACATGTATTATTATCATTACGATTGGTATATTTGTCTTACGGGTGGTTATGTACACTTGTAGCTTCGGAACATAGTGGCCCAAAGCTGGCCTATCATCTTTCGCTATACGTGGAAGGCTGTACTATACCCATTGGGGTAAAGGAGTGTCTATATTGGCCAGCAAGCATGTTGGGAAGCTGCATGGAAGAATGTTCCCACGGCCATTTAAGGCAATCTGTAATTTAACGGTATTCCTAAGCTGAGCAATTTTACTTGGCGATTGTTCATGATGAATACTCATGTTTGTTTTATGCAGCAATAAAGTCCAAGGTAATCATTCAAAATGGCATTTTTGTTTGTTGATGAGGAAGAAAAGCATTGTTGGAAAGAGCGGCTGTCAGTCTCTTGACTGCCAGAAGAATGGCAGCCAGTATAAGTTGCAGAAAATTTGAAGGTTTTGACTGAAAACCTTGGACTTTGATACTGCATAAAGCAAAAGTGAGTATCTGTCATACATTTGTCTACTTGCCCTCCATACATTACTGTGTGGTCAAGAAAGGGTGTCGGGCACGAATTTGCATAGAGTCTAGCGGCCTTTTTCTAAGATGGTTCATCTCAACATGAACGTACACAGACGTTGCTCAGGGTAACTCGGTCGGACAAGTCGTTGAATTTGATAACTCGTAATTCCACACTTGGGAATCTTGGACAATTCACTTTGGATCAGTGGTAGAAATTACAAAGTGAGAGTTACTTAATTGGGTGATAACGCCGCTGTTCATAATGTTACCTCAACATGTACAGCCATTGTGTGATCACTACTTCTATTACTATTGTACTGCATGTGCATGCGGGAAAAGTGGTAATCTGCGGCAGCAACGCTACAAATGATACGCTGACACAGAGCCAAGAGTATACAAAAGGTGCTAAGTAACACGGATCAAACTATTCAACACCGTCAGATGTGGATTGCTCATAAACCACAGTTTCACGTAACTAACCATTTTTCCCTTTTTAAACATTTACACAAAATAATGCAGGCTTTGCCAAAATTATCATTTTATATTTTTTCCTAAGCTACCAAAATTTGATTTCAATGACTGTAAGCAAGTGTTGTGATAGAGCAACTGCCTGGATACCGTGGGCTATGGAAGTAGACTGTTGACAGGCTGCTAAATAAGCCACATGTAATTAAGCATACCTAGATAACAATAATGTGGGTTTATTTCACACAGCCAGTAGAAAAGAAAGGTATCTTTCATCACAACGAAAACAGATAAATAACTGACAGAACTGCAGATATTTCTCGTACTGGTTACATAAATTCGTGTTAAGAATGCTGGAGGAACACCAATGGTGAAACTGGCTGATTAAACACTTCAAGGGCATCAAAACACTGTCTCCATGAGTATTAACAATAGAAAAATAGTTACAATTGCAAACATGTATAGAACGAGGAATGAAAACAGAACAGAAGTCGGTCCATACCCTAAGAAGATACAGTAAATTTCATGGTCATTGCAACCCGTAACTACACAGCACACTACAGTTAGGGTTGGGTGTGTGCAGTGAAGTTCGCAGGGGTTGTAACAAACGTTTCAGTTTACTGTATCTCCTTAAACCATGTCTATCGTTAATAATTACGGGGATAATGTCAGTGACCTTGATAAGTTTCAGTATTTTCATGAAGTTATATAACCATAAATGACGTATCTGCAATACTACGGGAGATATCTAACAACTTTTGTTGAGATGAAAGGCCCTTTGTAAAGACTGAGGCATTGGCATTTCTTTCCCAAATAAAAAAAAACATGTTAAATACATGAAACAGTTGTCTGCTACTGTGAGAGTTCGCCATAAAACTTTGAACAGTTCCATTTCAAACACTCATTTTCGCAAAATGAATACAAATACTTTGTATTCACGAATTTTTGACAATCCATAAAAGGTTTTGGAAAACACGTTGACTGTCTTCATCATGCACTGTGCTGTTCTTTTGTTTCTGTTTAAATCGTTGTTCATGCTGCAATTTGAATTCAGACTGCCCCATATCCTGCAGTAAGCTAGGGGCCAGTACGAATTAGTACTGCAGCGTGAACAACGATGTAATTAGAAGGAAAAAAACAGCCCAATGCCCGATGAAGACAGTCGAAGCGTATTCCTACACCTTTTAAGGACTGTCGAAAAGTCACGAATACAAGCATTTGCATTCATTTTGTAAGAATGAGTGTTATAAACGGACCTGTTCAACGTTTTTGGACAAACATGCAAATAATTTTTACGTATGGTACAGAGAAATAAGAAAATCTTAAGTTCAAGCTCTGACACCTGCTACGCGAGATTGGCTGAACTGGTACACTGTGCTCACAAGAATTTCGTGGCACGTGCACACAAAAACTCTCGTAAACCTATCCAACTACTGCTGCAATGCATATGTCATGGGTGACTTGAAACTCAAGAAGGAAACCATCAACAATATTAAAAGTGACTACTAAATAAAATATTACCAAATATGTACTTGGTGATCATGCAAACTTCTCACTAACTAGTAAGCTTATCCCCCGAAAGACTTCATAATGAAGAATCTTGACTCAGGACGCAAACCAAAATTAAAAAGAAGGTAATAAAGTTGATTTTAATGTACCATTACACTGAGGCTGATTTACATAACAGCGTAAAAACTTTTGGAATGAATTTTATATAAGCTATAAACATTAATGAAAAGGTGAAACAGCGTACTGCAATGTTACTAAAGTAATCCCCAACGTGGGCCAATATCGTAAATCTGAGTAGCTTAACAAGAGTGTGATGTGGTTAGTGTGATGTGGTGTGGTTTATCAAACATACAAGGTGGACCATGAAAAGAGGACAGAACTGGCATTTTTTTTCATATTACTTCACGAAAAAATAAAAATAAGGGCCGGTTTTGGACACGAAGTCCAATTCCGAGTCGTTTTTGTGGATCCTATTTGTTTTAATTTGCGAAAAAAACTAAAAATATATCGTTACAATACTTTTACAAACTTGTGTGGCTGCTTCACGTAGATCATGCTACTAAAAATAAATGTCTGCTTCCAAATAATAAAAAATAAATAAAAAAAATAAAATAAATAAAGTCAGAGAAATAATAGAGAGTTTTTAGGTTTCAAATGAGAAATTCTTAATGTTCCCACTTGCATTCACAATAAAACCAACTCTGAATTTGCAAAGGATACAGCCTTAATGATCCCGACTTTGTGCCTACTGCTAGGATCCGCTGAACAGGATCAAACGCCAACGCTGTGGGTTGATGTGGAAATCCATGTCTTACTGTCTGCAAGTAAACAACAAATGAATTGGTATTAGCTGGTGGGCCAATGGGCTCAAGAAACAGTTTATTATGCTGCAAAAATCGAAAATAATAACCTGTAAGTTAATGTACCTGGCTACGGATAAATCATGCTGATAAGATAATTCCATGTCATTAGTCTTTTTTAAATAGGTGAATTAAACATATGTACGAAGTACAGCAGTATTTTCTGTTCAAGATATAACGACAGTTAATACGGTGATGGTCCCCTACTTCCCAACTTCGACAAAGTCGCCATCATACTGCAGAAGCTTACAGACAACCAGACTTCCCATTGAAGCAGGTGTCATCACCACGGGTTAAGGGAGCATAATGGTTAGCACCCCCTGCAATTATCTCTCATGCCACAGGTCCCAGTTTCGGGTCTGACCTCAGCCACCCCAGGAATTTCCGGGAACAGAAGAGCCCTGTGATGCCACGTGCTCATGTCGACTGCGGCATGTAAAAGATTCTTAAAATTTCCGATTGGAATTATCTAGTTTAAATTGTTCCTCTTTCCTTCTGGTGCCATGGCTTAGGTTGGGAGCACATTGAACCACTAACTCCCACATTGCCAGTCATCGCGATCATGCAACCAACCAACCTACACCAGGGGGCATACAGCCACAGTCATCACTGACATGATTCCACGGTGTAAAATAATAGTATCACCGTGTTAATAGTTGTTACCTTGGCCAGCAGAAGAAAATACCAAAAGTAAAAAATTTGTTCAGTGCCTCTATTACAAGACTGACAACATGATTGAACTGTTTTCTAGTCAACAAAAGAATAAACAGGATGCAAACCAACCCAAACCTATTTTGAAATTTACAATGCAGGGTCACTAGCACCGGCCACATTAAAGACACCGATGGCCTTGTAAGCATCAAGTAGGTCACAACACCACTAGTAGCGTAAAATGTTCCCTGCCCCCTCGCCCGAAAAAATATTTACTTATGCCAGTGAACACTACACATTTTCGCAGCTTACTGTGCAACAGATGACAACAAAACACAATGTTTAAATAATTTTGAACTCAGTAAACAAAACACATGATAAATACACAATATACATCACCACACGACCATGATGTTATAATGCAAGACCTTTTTACAGGGTAAATCAAGTCATTTACATTCATCTACTGCAACCTGTTTAAACAATCCTAAACACAACAATTGAAACTGTTGCATACTGCATTTTATTCAGTGCCAAGAATGAAGGCCATAGTTAAAAACACCTAACCGGTTGACACAGTGGTATTTCAAAGACATCTCCAAAACAACAACACAATTCCACCAACAAAGAACAAACACAGTTCAACAATTATATTTTTGGAGAACTCAAATCTCCTCCTTCAGAAGAAGGAGATTGGAGTTCTCCAAATATTTAATTGTTGAACTGTGTTTGTTCTTTGTTGGTGGAATTGTGTTGTTGTTTTGGAGAATGCCATAGTTTTGATAGTTCTGCCATGGATAACATTGTCAAGCAAATCGTTTCAAAATCTGTATTTGGGATATATGCCATTCAACGGTATCTAGTGGCCACAAATTGGAAATACATTATAAAATCATAATAATGTATGAATTGGCAAGTGCAACAGTGTTTAGTACAACATACAAGTGTAATTAGCTTTAGGACTTGCAGGCTGCGGAGCGCGACGATGGAATGAAAGGAGCGAAGCCAGAACCGCTTCATACAACAATTCCATACCATACCCAGATTAAGCATTATTATTAAATTTTTCACTTAAGCGCCGTAACGATCACTGGAACTCACTTGAACGTCTTTATTGATAACTTATCCCACATTCTAAGTTATTATTTGTATCACTACGTTGTCCAGAGTGATACAAGAAGCTTTTCAGCCTGGCTTTAAGGCTCAAAGTGAAATCCCCAGATAGCTTCTCCCCAGATTGCTATGGACAACACATTGGTAAAAATAATGACTTTACACGTGAGCCAAGTTATTAATGAAGACGTTCAATGAGAGTTCCACTGATTGTCATAGCGTTTAAAGTGAAAAATGCAATAATAACGGTCAATCCAGGTATGGAATGCTCAACGAAAGTGGTTCTGGTCTCGCCCCTTTCATTCTAGTTTGTATTCGTGCGACGCACTACAGCCTACAAGTCCCTATAACTTGACCTTGAGCAAACAGATGACCCTGATAAATGCATGACAGCATTAAATGTAAGCCCTTACTAAACATTAGACCTTAGTACATGAAGAGCACGGTAAACACAGGGCCTTAATAACCATGACCTTGATAAATGTATGACAACGTTAAACGTACAGCAGTTAAACGTTGAATTTGGTAAAGACACGCTCCTGATGCGAACATAGACAGTTGAAACATAATGACTGACGGCCTACTTTACGGCCACCTACTGAACATCAGGAAATATTTTAAATATAACATTCATCCTAAACACATATATTTGTAATACAACTGATGGCTGCATCCTTTCTTGGTTCGTAGACATATTTCTGTGCTACAAACTATGGGGCAAATGTGAACAAACTGTAAAAGTAACGTCCCAAACAAACAGTCACACCGGCAAGAAAACACCACCAATTTCCTCTAATGTCAAAACGATATGACTGTACCATGTCCCTCCTCAAGAGTGACCCACATAGGAGGTGGATACGGGAAACGGGTATTCCTCTTGCTGCTCGAAATCCTAGTAGGATAGGCTTGTTTATGGAATGCACGCAGTGCTAGTGAGCGCGTGGCGCATCGTCTGGAAGTAATTTTGTCACATGCCAGCATCCACTTATTTGTTTATATGCAAAACTTACTTTGGAAGGCACAAGTGATTCCTTAGTTCTGTGCGCGGTCACTCGATCTGTCAGAAACAAAATAAGTCCGACAACTGCACAGCAGGACGCAGGGACCGGCTCTGTTGAGTTGCATTCTGGGATGGGAAAATGGCGGACCACTTACTCTTATGACAGGCCACTTCGCTGCTTTCGTTGACACAGAAGCCTGCACATAACTGGTACATGTTTGTTCCAACCCAACAACCGACAAGTTTCTTGCAATATTGGATTGTGTGGCTTATGCACATTGATTCGTATATTGTCAAATAAGCAACGTGTTTCTCTCCAAGCTTCCGTACCAAACAACCATACACATAAATGCGATTTGGATCTCGTTAGCCGCTAATACCACTGCTAGCATGAAGTGAGGCGAAGTGCGTGTTTGTCTACATCGCGTCGAGAAAGGTGTTGTCTTTTCTCCATGAATGCGCCCTTAACTTCAATCATGCAGGTTTTGCTGGAAATCAGATTCCCCCAACTCAGCCCTTCCATTGGTCACTGGGAGGTTAAACACTGTATAGATAATGTTATGCATAATTGTTCAGTCTTCCAGCCATTAATGATGATGATGGCACTACTGGCAATACTGGTTTAACATTACCACAAACAAATCGGAATATAAATCAAGTAAAGGATGCATGAAAAATCACAATGTAACAGTTAATAACCATTCAAACAAGTCACATTCAGATGTCAGTACAAGGAAGTTAATTGATACCAGGTGAATATTCATGTCAGCTAGCTCCACTGACAGACGCAAGTGTTTGTATTGAGATATAAACATCAGCTTACAATCATTAATCAACAAAACGTATAAAATCAAAACTACCTGTGCTTAGATTTAACAAATAAGAAAAGGAAATTCCCATAGAAGTTTGACACGAAATGATACAAGTAATGTGTTCTGCAATACTACACTGTATTAAATGCGGCACTTCGCTCATTTAACACTCACAATACACAGACCCATAGGGTGCAATTGCAATGTATATTACGAACGAAGCGTAGGTCCTAAGTACCTAGTCGATTAAAAAAAAATCCATACGAGCAGGTCTGTTACCTGTCACTAACACGCAAAGTCAACTTAGATGTGTAGAAAATCAATAGGGATATTAAGTCCTCATCAGAGATCTGGAGGAAATGAAAAACCTGACAAATCCATGTACAAAAGCAGCCTATTCTGCTTGTTCAGAAGCGTATCCGTAACTTACGTACTCTCAATTTTTAAACACCCACAAAATTTAACTTGGCTTTTGTGGTGTCATGTGGTTTTTAAATCTGGATTTGGTGTTAGTGGGACATTCCCCTTCCCAGTTCCTTACCACTGGATGTGGTGTGTGTTTTTTTTTTATTATTATTATTATTATCATTATTATTATTATGCTCTGAACTATGGAATGGTAATGAATGCTGTCTGTGATAGCCGTGGGTCAAGATTGAAGTTGATGCTTGGTCACAGTTATAGGCCTATTAGGTAAAATGCTTTATCGTTTAGTTTCTTGAATTCAACAATCCACCTTCTCAGACGGATTTTGATTCTTTGGGTCGCACCACGTCACACACAAGTTAACTCGTCAAACGGTTTTCGAAAACAACCGTAGGATTCGCGAAAATTAAAGGGTAAAATCACCTTTCTAATAAAACCGTTCAAACTTATCACTACCACAGAAGTGCACATTGTTCGTTGTTCCTTCGATATGTCTACGGAAAAGAATGCTTGTACCATACAGCAGCATCATAGACTGGCCTTGTGAAGATACAGCATAGAACAATCTAAGCAACAAAAGACAACTGCCCCGACCAAGACTTCATCCCACGACCTTCGGGTACTAGCCGGTAGCCGGGCATGCTTCCAACTGTGCTACCATGACGGACCCCTGATTACAGGCTCATGTTGAGCTTACTAACTGTTCACGTTTTCTTAATGCTGACCTAAAGGCCAGAAACGTATACAAGGAAAGAAGGTTGTTGGTGCCACATTTCTAAAACTGAAGTTAAAAATAACGTGCGCATTAACTAGATTTCCTGCATGCGGGTTTCACAGTTCAAACCTACTAAAGAACTGCTCCCTACCCTGCTTCCCACTGCACCAACAACACTAAAGCTAAGTTTCTTTCTTGCCGACTCTTGTGCAACTAAAGTAAGTTGGCGGAATGAGCACCCGCTTCGACTCTGTATGCACAACATGTACATGAGAAAAACAAAAGCAGCACGCAGGTCCAAAAGTTGGTAAACTCTGCTGTCTTGCTAAATTTGCCAAACTTAATAAGTCAGCATGTTTGTTAAGTCGGTGAATCTGGTTTACAATCCCTCCGATTTTAGATTTCTGACGTCCGGTTTAGTAGGACAGAGCGCAACTTGCTTCTCGTCCTCACACTAGAAATTAACCAATAGGTTTAAGTACCAGTCAAGATAGTTCATTTTCTCAGATTAGTGAGTCTTTATAGTCTCACAAGACCAGTCTTATACACTTATCAGCAATTTATGATTTACTGTTAATTACAAAGACGATAGTATGGTCTGGGAGCTACAAAAATGGGCACGTACGACATGCCGCATCCTCCCTATATCCTTACCAATTTCTGTTGATCTGTTATTTTTACTATTATAGCAAAGCTGGTAAACAGGATACTGGGCCAAATTAAGAGTAACTGCCAAAACCATCAATCTAATTCATCAAAACTCGCCATTGCTGGAGAAAGTTTGGGTCCACCAGTAAACAGCAACCTTCACAAAAACTCAACAGAACGTTCCAAACGTATCTGCTGAGTGAAAGTATCGTCACCTTTTAATGTGTGTGATGGATCCACCCAGAGATTTGTGGACAAAATCTTACCTCGGCGCTCGAAAACAACCACTGTAGTCTGCAACAGTTCCACAAAAAAACATTAGTTTTGTCATTTGTGGGCCGTCACTTCTGCGCCTTGGAACGCTCTGTTGAGTTTTGATTGTAATTTTGGAACGTACTGAATGGCTGACGTTAGACGACATTTTTCTGGCCAACAGACGGCATATTTGAATCGACACGTTAGCTTCCCTGTGACATGCTGTGTTGTGACATGCTGTGTTGAACCAAACTGTCTCCAATATGACCAATAATGTTGAGTTTTTCCAATCTGGATTGCCAGTTTTGGAACACACTATCGGTTGCACTATCCAGTTGCAAGAAGAACGGCACACTGCACAAGAAATACAGTGTTGGACAATGAATTTTGAAAGGGTCATTATCAAGCAAGCTTCGATGAAATGCTTTCATCTGGATCAAGCTTCTATTGTTAGGTTCTTAGCACTGTTGTACACGCGCCTTACCTTGTTCCAATCAGCAGAAAAAAAATGCTAGATTGCTTGCATGGTAATGATGTGTTCCAAATTCGCTGTCCACGACTGCACATTGCATTTAGCAATAAATCGCTGCAACACCATAATATCACCAAGACCCTTATGGGACTTACGCATAAACTTACGGAGTGTCACCTTGGCATTGCGGAAACTGCAAATTTTCAGTTTTATTTCTAGTTTATTCAATTAAAGTGATGTAAAGAACCAAACAACTGAATTTCTCTGTAAATTGTGATCATGCAGCAGTACACAGAATAAAATAAATTTAACGAGTGATACAGTAAATAAAATGTCGTCTATAAAGGAATTTAAATTAATACGTAAATCAGCACTGAGAATAAAAGAAAGAAAATTATGAAATAGGAAAAAAAATCTTAAAATTGAAATTTTTAGCCGTGCATGATATGAACCCACCTCTGCCAATGTGATCCCCTTCGGGTTACTTTTTCCAGGGTAATATGGGGGCCGATTCACGCGGGACCCCAGCACGTTACTGTCCAGCTACGCAACAATAACACACACAACAGTTACTACAACACTACTACTACGCTAAACACGGCAATCATCACACGGCATGCACACACACAGGGTTTGCACAGAACATGTATTGCTTTGCAGCAAAGATTGCAGTTTGCTCGCATAGGGTGCAACAGAAGTAACGGACCAGAGTTCCCCTCCATTTTCGTATCACATCTCCAATCATGAAACCTTGACGAGCTGTATAGTAGCAGGGAGCACTGGTTTGGCTGACCATCACATGTCCATTTTTAAGTCATCACGCTTGTAACCCTTTTACAAAAGCATCATACGCTTTTAACTTTTTATGTAAACTAAAGTATACACATAATCGGAACACAAGTCAACCCTAACATATAGAATTAAATGTTGATGTTATGAACTAATGAAATAAGCACTAACGTGTCCTTGGTACTTGATTTCCATATGCAAACAAGAACTAACAACTCTGCAAGCTCATCTGCATACATCAAGATAAATATTTGTTGCAGTCGCCACTGGTTGGTTGCAAGCTTTGTTTGTTTATCGCCATGTTTTTTTTTAATATTTTTTTCTGTGTATGTATATCTAATTCCTGGTTGCACGTTGAAATAAAACACAAATCCCATATATTCCTTTTGGAACAATAAACTTTTAACAATTTTGAGACAAAACCATTACGATGATTGCAAAAATATTTTTAAGCAGATGACAAACCAATAACCCCAACGAACACCACATAATAGACCGAGGCACTGTCGAGAAGATGCAATATAGAAAAATAATCTTCTAATGCAACGCATTGCAGTGTATCATTAATGGGGGGGGGGGTCATTCTTCAGTTTGCAGAGAACTGACTGATTTCACAAAACAAAATGTTTTTACTTTAAAATTTCACTAGATACACCGGATGCTTTTGCTTTCCCAAGTACGGTAAATTACTCATTGACAAGGACTGGAATGTCATACTTGTACCTAGCCTCTAATCACTGCAAAAAGAACACTGGGAAAATACGCCAAACATCTCTCTCCAACGAGCTTTGACACAAACTAGACAACACCGAGTAGGTAAGATCACACTGAAGCCTGCTACACTTTCACTACACTGTTGAGGTCAATCTGCTGTGGTTCTGTTACTAATGTGGCAACTAGACACAAAGGAAATGATGGCCAGACTACTTCGTTACCAATATAGAAACTTAAGGGACTCGCCATATGGCGACTGGCTGGTGCTAGTCTTCCTATCCAAGTTTCATTTCCTGGTCCATTACCTGTCACACCCTGTCCCTAACAGATATACAGTAAAACGATTTCAGAAAGAATACAGAAATATAAACGATTATGCTGACAGGAACAGTAATCCAGTGCTAGCTGTAATTTTATTGGGCTGAAAACTAAGTACACGTCAAAAATTTACTTTGCGTGGGCTTGACAACAAGCCTAACGAGCTTCCACTACAAACTTATTCCCCACAAGTAACGCCTCACCCTGTCTGGTAAAATTCGAGCCAAGGCAACAAATTTAACCTATAATTACAACAACAAGCACACAGAACAACGTGTTAAACTAGACAAGTACAGCTGGGAGCACGATAGCATGGGCAACAAAAGGAAGCATGTTAGATCCATCGCTAAAAAGGCACGGAATAAATTCTTGCTAATGCCAAAAAACGACAGTCGGTTATAGTACTTTAAATATAGCTGTAAAATTCCATTCCAGTAGCTAAGCTTTTATTTCGCTAGCCTATAACCACTTGAAGGACAGAGATTGGACACACAAAAATAAACCATTTGCCATCATTTAAAATGTTTTTTTTTTCTTCAATATCATTTCAGCCAGTCCTTGTTTTACCCAAACAGATTATTCACTCTGCTAATCGTAACACATTCAATGCAGTTTAAAAGGACTGGCCATAAATTATTTTTATGCAATCGTAAACATTTTTGCTCTGCAATCAAAATACCAGCACGAGTCTCTGCTGAGGCGGTGGCCTTAAAATACGCATGTATACACACAGATATGCAAGGTATTGGTTGGCATTTAGGGCTTCACGTTTTCTGGATAATATGTGTTGTTTGGCAGATGCCTAAGTAGGACAGGGTGCTTAGTCCCTATCAAAATTCGGATAATTCCGACGAGGGTTAAGATATACATGTTTAAACTCCTAAAATTCACATAGGCCTATACTTCCGCTTTAACGGAATTCGGAGGAAATCTGAGTAAAACTACAATTTTAAGATATGGCAAACATACAGGCACCCAAACAAACATCCCTCAGTCAAGTCAACGAAAACAGATAAATAACTGACAGAACTGCAGATATTTCTCATACTGGTTACATAAATTCGTGTTAAGAATGCTGGAGGAACACCAATGGTAAAACTGACTTTGATTAAACATTTCAAGGGTGTCAAAACACTGTCTCCATGAGTATTAACAATAGAAAAATAGTTAGAATTGCAAACATGTATAGAACGAGGAATGAAAACGGAACAGAAGTCGGTCCATACCCTAAGAAGATACAGTAAATTTCATGGTCATTGCAACCCGTAACTACACAGCACACTACAGTTAGGGTTGGGTGTGTGCAGTGAAGTTCGCAGGGGTGGTAACAAACGTTTCGGTTTACTGTATCTCCTTAAACCATGTCTATCGTTAATAATTACGGGGATACTTCACTTCACTCACTTCACTCTTCCACGGCCACGTCAGTCGAGGATGTTGTCGCATCATTAATAAAACCATTAATACTCAGCATTACAAAAACTAGTGCGATATGTTAAAGCTCTTAACTGGTAGCATTCATGATTACTAGTGCTTAGAGAAGGTAGTATACAAGATTAATAGTAACTGATGGTACACGAGATTACTAGTAACTGGTGGTATACACAAATTACTAGTAACTGGTGGAAGACACAATTAAGAGTAGCAGGTGGGAGACAATTACTAGTAACTGGTGGTATACGCAATTACTAGTAACTGGTGGAATACGCAATTACTAGTGACTGGTGGTATATGTAATTACTAGTAATTAGTGGTACATGCAATTACTAGTAACGGGTGGTATACGCAATTATGAGCAACGGGTGGTATACGCAATTACGAGTAACGGGTTTGTATACGCAATTACAAGTAACGGGTGGTACGCATTACTAGTAACTGGCGGTATGTGCTGTTACCAGTAACTGGTGGACAGATTTAACAGTAACAGGTGGTACATACAATTACAAGTAACGGGTGGTATACGCATTACTAGTAACTGGCGGTATGTGCTATTACCAGTAACTGGTGGACAGAATTAACAGTAACAGGTGGTACATACAATTACTAGTAACTGATTACTCATACAATTACTAATAATTGTTTGAATACACTATTACCACCCATGGTAATCGCTTACTATTAGTTGCTAGAACTAGCATGGGTTGGCACTACTAGTAACTAATGTTATTTGAGATTACTGGTAACTATCAGAAGTTGGCAATTCCGATTACTAGTAGTGGCAAACTCCGTACTGTAAATGGTAATTCCCACGTGAAGCTTAAGCCCACCACCCAACATCCTTTAAGGCCAAAATTGTGAAGTTCAAACTCATCTTTTAAATCATCTTTTTGCAGCTGCAAAATTAACTAAAAGGTACCTACATTTAAAGAAAGCAATTTTTGTTTCCTGCAATAAACAAAAGCTTCATACATTTAAAGAAAGTAACGTTATATCAAACACTATTCACAAACGGGAAGGGTTTTGCTACCATCTTCCGGAAGATTGGACTACAACATGTGGATCATTCACGCCTAGACAAAAGATAAGCAGTCACTCACTCTTAGAAAGCAGACATGCGATCACTCTCCTGGGAACTGTAGTCGTTGCATGGTGTGATCACATCCACCCTTGTGGTTATGAAGGTTTGTGTGGCTAGAAATTAATTTTAACTGAATTGGCTTGTATTTTGGAAAAGTGACGATCTAATAAACTAAACTTGTGAATAAATAAGAATAAAGCATTGCTAGACTGAACCCAAATCACAAACGCGAATGATCACATACAAGAGTTCCCGATCTTGAATCATTTGGATGTTACGAAGGTTAGTATGGTTCGAAATTACTTTTAACTGTGAATTATGTTGGATTTTGGAGGAGTGACAACCTAATAACCTAAATTGTGAATAAAAGAGAATGAAGACATTGCGTTAATGCTAGATTGAATGATGTACATGAATGATCGCGTAATCGTCGACTCTTCCATGAAGGAGAAAACTCCCTCCCTCCCTGGCCTGGAGTAAAGTTGGAAAACAGGTGTTATGCTTTATTTAATGCCCGTGCCTATTTTAGCCAAATTAACTGCATAAGCCCATGGGCTTTCCACGATTTAATAAACATTTGTCATTATCACATTTTAATTTTCATCATAGGCCTGAATATCCGTTAACAGAAATAAATGAAATAAAAGAAATAAATAAATGAAAATACATTATCGACAAAATGTTTTCATTATCGACAAGTAATCATAATTGCACATCACTGAAATTCATTTGTTGCGAAGGTGGAAGATTGTGGACCAACAACCACCACATTGATGCCACCGAAAATTCGCTGCTATTCCAAACTGTCAAGACGAAGTGGAGTACACAAAAAAATGTGGTAACGTTTATTTTCCAATTTTTATTTTCGTTCAGCCAAAGTAAGCAACACAACATGAACTTGTCCGTTTTTAAATGTAAAATAATTTATTGAAACACCATGTCAAAAGGGAACGAAAAAATATTATCCACTGACATAAAAATAATTTTTCTTTAACGAAAATTGAATGTCCATGAAGAAAATTTAACTTTTTGTTAATGGAAAATGATATTTTTCCTAACTCAGTGGTACATGCATCACACCAGCACCGTCTCTGGCCAATCGCCCATTTCACATTATCGAATATTTTTCGTTAATGAAAAATGATTCCGTTCACGTTGAATCAATTTCCATTAACTCGCAATAGACTTGTCTTTCTCCACATTCCTTTTAATACAGATTTATTTTTCGTTAACAAGAATTCAGCTTGCTGCCTCCACAGAAATTTTAATTCTTACAAATTCGGCAACTGATAGTGAAAATTAAAAACCGATAATGAAAAATGTTTAATAAAAAAACATCTGATGGCATACCGTAATTTACGGTAATAACATGCACAGTATATTAAAATCCTACTGGGTCAAATTTTGGGTTACCTTCTCCGTCGTTGACATTTGGTGTGTGATGGTGCGAATAGTCTCTATGGACAACATTCGCACATTCACATCAGAATTTTAATTGGTCGTGCCATTTCGGAGTTACGGGGTCCTGAATGAGCAGTTTCATATTTTGTTTTAAATTGTTATTAGTCAACAACGCAAATCATGGTGTTTCGTCAGCCGCGAGGCGTTGACAGTTTAAAACACATGTTAACAATGCTGGAAATAAGTAGTTGCTCACAGTGCCTGCTATAGAAATTTGGTGGCACCACACTGTCATTGCAGGCAAGAAAGCAAGCGTGCAGAAGGTTTTACAGCGTTAAGACATTTCAGACAAGTTTTCTTCAATTTTAACACGATAAACACAAGAAACGTGTAGCTGCATTATCAACCAACAAAAATGAAATGATCTGGGGTTCCCCTTTAATCTTACAGTTTAAAACAAACGGGAAGCAGAAGTCCGGGATGACACTAATCAACGAATAGTGACAAAACATGTAGGCATCTAAACCTTATTAAAGAGATACAGGTCTTTTGGGGCATGAGATACGAGTCAGTACGTGAAGAGCAAAATGTAACTTCCTCAAGCGAAGCAAGACGACGCCAAACTGGAAATAAGCAGTTGTTCAGTGTTCATTATAGAAATTCAGTGACACCACACTGTCATTGCAGGGAAGGAGTCGAGGGGGAAGAATATTTTACAGTGGTAAGGGGAATATGATGATTGAGTGAGTGCAGCGAACGAAAATTGGCATTTGTTAGCCAGTATGCGCAAAATCGTGATTAAAGACACTTACTGTACTTTGATGAAGCATGGACGTACATACGACTGACAAAACCACACGTTTATTACACAGCCCGGAAGACTGGCTTCTCCTCGTTACTGGTAACTAACTAAATAGCATGTTTTTGCCAACCGAGTGCAACAGTTAACCATCCATCCAGGTGAAAGATGCTTTACAACTCTTGGCACCGTCTGTTCAAGTGGGATGACCGTGAAGACTATCGTCAATCATAGATTAACTGTACAAGTGATAGTTTTTGTCAATTGCGTGCAACATGCTCTACAACTCTCACCACTCTGTATTGAGATGACCTTGAAGACTATTGTCAAGGCCACAGATTAACTGCATATGTAGGCAGGGGAGGGGGGATTGAGGCTTAATGGCACATCGACAGCTAGGTCATTAGCGCCAACGTAGGCAGGCCCTGCCCAAGGTGTCGACGCGCCATTAAGCCTCATTGCCCCCCCCCCCCCCCTGCCCAAAAGGAGTTAAAGAGTTGTTCAAGCTGGTTTGGAATTGACTTTTTTAAACGGCCAAGCAATATCCCAAGCTTTAATATAAGCTCTCATACTGAATTACTAGTCAGCATCTTGGAGCAGTATGAGGGGAACGGGTAGAATTTCAACATATTCAAAACTATGTTGATTTACTAGAGCAACAAGTTGAGTAAACTAACACCAGTTAGAGGAACCAGTTCAATTTTCAACCTTCATGGCTGTTCTAACGCATTAGTAAGGGGAGGGGGCCACCTGGGGATTAAAACGGGGTAAACTCTACTCATGGCAGGGGCCAAGCTATTGTCTAGAATAAGCCAAACTAGATCTCCTATCAGCTAAAAGGCACCGACTGGCATGGCTCAGCTTCTTCACGCAGCTAGGTCGAGTTCTGTCACCGCTTAGACACCATGACCGTCAAAGTCCAACAGATGCCACAACCGTTTTTGAGGGTTGTCGCCGCAACTGGGGACCCTAAACAAAACGAGCAAGTACATACGAGTGGTTTCAATAGTTTGCTACCAGCCAAGTGTGAACTGCAACAAAAGAACAACCGACCAAGGATAAAAAATACTCCAGAAGTCGTCTGATGTTTCAAAAAGAGGTAGCAAGCGAATCAATCTGTGGTAACAGCTTTTCGATTGCATTTCTATTATAACCATTTAATCTTATTTTTAGCACGTTAATAGCATTGATCTCAAAATGTGAACTCTTCTCCATTCTAAGAGCTCTGATCTTCACCAAAATTGTTGGGAAAATAGGGACGTGTCCAACATTGGTCGTGTCCAGGCTTCAAGCAACAATGCTAGTGTTGTACGTGACACACGGTCACGTGTCTTGTGTTGTTGAGTGCAGTGTGTTTGAAGACAGTATGACGTCAAGATGCAACCAAGCTTAGGTTTAGCTAGGGAGTTAGCATAGGCTGTGTTATGTGAAGAGTCAACTAAAGCAAGACCCACGAAGCACAAGTGCTAAAGCAGCAAGGAACTGGTCATCGCCAAGACGACTGCCTGACGTTCCAAGATACAGCGTGACCACCGTACCATGTAAGTTGCCACCACGATATCCTTAATGCTCAGCTATCTGTTCACAATCCGCACCTCTGTTGTATTTATGATCGGGGTTTCTTCATCACCTACATCAAAAATATCACATCACGATATCTAGCCAACCAATAGATGCAATGTAGACCACTTTATTCCTTTAGGTTATCTGCTGGTTAAGGGTTGTGGAGTAACTGGATATCTTCGTTAATCTTCCAACCCCACCAGTTGTATGCAAGGCAAGAAATATTACAAAGACAGAAATTAATTACACAACAGTGTATAGCTTCGACTGTCTAAAAATCAAGGAGTCTGGGACCAAAGGAAATGTTACACGTCATGAAATATGTTGGCAAAGAAGTCTGAAAAAACTGGAATTACTGAAATATTTCTGGCACACCTGGAAAAATTACCCAATGGTGAAGCTTTGCAGTTTTGCAGCAAACTAGCTTTGGCCATCCATTTAGAACACTACAAGTTGGTTAGCCAAGGCGCATTAGACTGTCTGTAGCTGCATTGATGCCTTATCACGTGAACGGAACGTTTATACTAGTGATTCTAACATTAATAATACAATGTTTCTCGGCAGACGTTAATAATACTTACCCCGAGAGACTTCTTGCCACAAATTTGGAATACCTTGAATTGCGCTGCCTTAGGACAGACCTCCATTTAACTTTCTCTCTTTTACATGGTTTAGTGGACTGTGGCTACACTAACTTTTTTGAACTTCGCGCGACTGGACTAACACGGGGGCACATGCTCAAGCTCGTGCTCGTTGTTCAGAGTACAAAAACTGACTATCAGACATTTTTTTTCGCTAATCGGGTTGTGAGGCCGTGGAACGACCTTCCTGCCGATCAGGTTTTGGTGCCCTCCCTAAATGTTTTTAAAATAGGGTTGCGCAAACTAAACCTCAGTGAATACTTAATTAGGCTATTCCTTTGTTTTTGTTCTCAACTATCGACTGTAATTTGGTCTGCATTGCTTGTTATTCAATGAATTTTATTTGACGTTTGAGTCAGTTGTTTTTCTGAAAAACCTTTTTATGTAAGTTGTGGATATTAGTGGTCAACTGACCCTTTCCTTGTCATGTTTTACTTGCCACGCAATAAAAATTCATTCATTCATTCATAATAAAATTGTTATTTTTTTTTTTTTTGTAGTTGGTCAATATTGTTAAAATACAAGTACATTACAATTTTCAGCTGTATTTGTTACCTACTTTATCATTGATTTGCCAGAGACAATAGAAGTTGTGACTGGTGTGGAAAGTGACCAAAAGAACGACGTAACGACCATCAGACCTTTCCTTTCAGCTATTTTTTTCTTATCTTAAATATAATTTTTCTTTAAAAAAGTAATAAATAAAGCAAATTTAAACGTTGTTACCCGTGTGTAAGCATTCTAGCTGCAAGCAAAGAAACGGTTCAATTTTTCCTATTTTTCTAATTTTTCCAGAAATATTTCTGGAAATTTCATCCTATTTTAGTTTTCTAGGAAATTTCCACCTCTAAATGTAGGAATCGCCTATTTAAAAAAATACTTGGTTCAGAACTAGGCTAGTTCAGTCAAGTACATCTTTAGCGAAAGAAGAGTATGGTTCGCGATTAACATCAAACTGCCTGTCAATAACGGGATTGGGTTTATGCATATTGCGTCATACTGACGTTAACTTTACACTATACTCGTGTTTGACTACGTAAATTGCTAGAAGGAAAAGAAACACACAGTTATTTTCTGCTCACTCTTCCCAAGGAAACAGTTACTTCGCCTATCTGGCCAAAGCTGCCATCTTTTAGGCCTAATTGCAAACAATCTAGCAGATTGCTGACATACTATTACCGTAGTCCCTAGCACTGAGCAAAAATTAGCCTGTAATTATAGTTTAGATATTAAATCTACATGCTCTTGCGAAAATTATTTAAGCAAGTTGACTGTAAAATCCCTAGCACGTGGGAGAACATAATGTACAGACATTAACTCCATGAACTATCCAAGCCTTGCTACTAATTAAGTATATTAAGTTAACTATAAAATCCCTAGCACGCGTGAGAAAATAATCCAGACTAACACTATTCCCTATCCAAGCCTTGCTAATAATTAAGTGTATTAAGCCGACTGTAAAATCCCTAGCAGTGAAAGAAAATCCCAATATTGACTCTATGCCATATCCAAGTCTTGCTAATAATTAAGAGTATTAAGCCGATTGTAAAATCCCTAGCACATGGGAGAAAATAATCCTGACATTAACTCTAAGCCATTCCAAGCCTTGCTAATAATTAAGTGTATTAAGCTGGCTAAAATCCCTACCATGTGGGAAAATAATCACGACATTAACTCGATGTCATGTCCAAGCCTTGCAACTAATTAATTAATTAATTAATTAATTAATTGTGTTAAGTTGACTGTAAAATCCCTAGCACGTGAGAAAATAATCCAGACATTAACAAGTGTATCAAGTTGACTGCAAAATCCCTAACATGTAGGAGACAGACAGTAACTTTATACCCTAATTCAAGTCTTGCTACAATAATTTTAGAAACTTGATTAAAGTTGACTGCAAAATCCAAACCACATAAACAGGCCTATGTGGAATGTAAGATATTGGCTGCATCAACCTAGCAGCATTTGCTTTAGCATATGGACTACTACACCCTGCAGCACGTTACTCTCACCCCAAAGAAATAAAAGGGGGTTTTTATCGCTTATAAAATGAGTGAAACAAATCGCCGTATTCAGGATGCAATTTATACGATAACCTCACGCTTTCTACATTTTTTTTTGGGGGGGGGGGGGTTATTAGTTAACAAGTCTTACCCAGCATAAGAATATTAACCCTTTCAGTCACGAACTAATTCTGGTGTCTTTTTTTTTTTAAGTCGCATACGATAGTTAGGTCAGGCGCTGATTCGAACAGACAGTCACTTGGTTTGGAGACGAGGACACTCACCACTGGGCTGTTTCTGCTCACTTTGCTCTGGGTTCACATGGACGCCTCACAGAGCTTGCGGTTTGCTGAGGGGTTTTGGTGACACCGTGACTGAAGGGGTTAAAATCTGAAAACTTAGGTCTGTGGGGAATTTTTAGTAAATGATTTTAATTTAGAATGTGCCATCTCGCATCGATTTTATTAAAGCATTGTCAGTAAACCTAAAAGTTGGATCTTTTTTTGTTAACCCCGTTGTTCTCTTATTACCCAAAAACGATGAAATTAAGATTACATCAATAAATTTACCTTAAGTTTCCGTGTACCAAATTTCATGAAAATCTTTCAAGCATTCCTGTTATTTTGTACATATGGATGTAAAGAATGATGCTTAAAAAAAATGGAGTGTAAAAAGACGTCATTCGTAGAATGTTATGTCACAGAGTTCATGTGAAATAAAAGGTTCAGAATAATATGACCCCCATGGTTGAAGGGGGAGGGCAGGAAACCGAAGTTACTCCATCTAGAATTTCGAACTTGGCACGGTGCTGGGTGAGAAGATCACGGCCAGAATCCGCTGTACCAATCACATCTTGGTTCAGTAATCCATTTTTCTGCATCGCATTGCGACACGGCTGAATTGAGTTATGGTATTATCACATTTGGGCAACATTTTTATTTGGTCTATTGGCCATCATGGGGATTTCAGGCGGTTGGTTAGGCCTCACACCATAATGTAACTGGGTTCACAATTCTATGACCAAAAAATGCAATAAGGAACAGACATAAATTGCGAATGATGCAATTTCATTAATAAATCAGGGTTGAATATTCTTTAAAAAAAATGGGCCATTTGGATACATTAAGGAAAAAATAGCTTAGTTTCTCGATTGACGAATTAAAAAAAATTGACAAAGATGATTAATAAAGGAAATTTATGGGCTGAAACTTTTTAAAGTCGTTACATCAACGAAAATAAACCGCCGCAAACCATTAGATGATCTCAGTCTACAACAGTCTGGAAGAGCTAATCTCTCTGGAATACAATTAAATCGAGATTCCAGAGATTCGAGTCGAGATTCCTGAGATCAGAATCGAGAATCATTCCCGAGATCAGAATCGAGAATCATTCCCGAGATCAAAGTCGAGATTCCCGAGACCAAAGTCAAGTTCAACGTCAAAATTTCCAAGACCAGAGTCGAGATTCCAGAGATCAGAGAGGAGAGTCTTGATATCAGAATCGAGATTTCCGTCATCAGAGTCGAGATTCCCGAGATCAAAGTCCAGATTCCCAAGATCAGATTCGAGAGTACAATCATCAGTCGCGATTCCCTATATTAGTGATAGGATTCACGACTTGAATTCTTTCTGTGGTTCTACTAATCCCTTCGTACAGTTTGCCCACAGCCGTTGTCACTTGACACCGGGTTAAGTTGTGCTAATTGCCGACTTCATACTAATTACGCCTTCGAACGATACTCCCTACAGCGCTAAATGTGAGTTACCCAATAGTTAAAAAAAAAAAAAAAACATCGCCCAGATGACGTTCCATAACGTGACATGGGCCATGGCCTTACGAGCTAATGTTGCACTCATCAGTTTCACCTGTTGTTTTCCTACTAAGTGTTTAAATATCATGGTTGAGAAGTGGCAAAGCAAAGCCTAGTTTCCCGAAGAACCTTAAGGGGATTGGTGATTGATGATTGGTGATTGAAAGGGGATCTTCGCAGAATCTTTACAGAGGTGACCAGCATTGTACAAGAGATTACCAGTCTCCTATTCTGGCTTAGACTGAACAACATTATCTCAGTACTCTGCAATCGGAAGTTACCAGTTCGAATGCCTGGGTTTCCCTCTTCCCTTACTAGACTCTTTTTTCTTCTAAAACGTCTAACATGGATTACAACTAAGCCGGTTAAGAAAAGTATTAGTCATCGTAAGAGCACATCGGTCCACAGCGATGATCGCAGGTTTTCCGAATCGAATCTCTGGGTTTTCTGCACCCTTTACTACAATCTTCTCTCCTTCGAAAATGTTTAGTGATGTTCAATGTTAAGGTGGTTCACCTACACAGGCAGTTTGCTTCAGACGACGTAGGACCTACAGATCCAAAAAAAAATTATTAAAAAAAAACTGCTTTGGATGACAAAACTCCAAGAATTTAAAAAAATTAATAAAGAAAAAATCCTTTTAATTAATCCTTCCCTAACATGTACAACGCATGCCGCAATATAGGTAGGTATCATGCCAAAAAAAAAAAAAAAGGAGTATGGTCCTTCATAAACATGATAGGGAGAGAATTGTTTGTTCAGCCGATCGCACGTAGAGGGCAGCAGGGGTTTGAAAATCAATGACTACGGAAAAATTACTTCTGGACCTTTCGGGCCTTCCTAAGCACCCAGAGATTATGTAGTCTGCGTATTCGCTAAAAATTACAGGTCCAATTATCCAAATAAATACGGACGCAAGCCTATCCGCATTGCCTTTTGGACTTAAATGTCAAGACAGTTTGAGCTAGGAATTGAACCCACGACCTTTGAAACCAAAGGCCTTGTCAGTATGGCTTAGCGGTAGGAATTTGGCATTCAGTTTCAAAGGTAATGAGTTTTATTTTTCCGCTCAGGCAGCCTGACATTTAAGTCCAAAAGGCAACATAAATAGATTTGCATCCGTATTTATTTAATACTTATCGAGCTCATTTGGCTTTCAAACTTGTTTAATTATTCAAATGTAAGCCTAATCACACAAAATATAGGCCTAACTTTCATGAAACTTACTACATGTGACACCATCCAGCAGAGCGCCAATGTACTACTGCTGCACTCCCAAGAGTATGGGAAAACCTTAAGATTGTGTAATTCGAACATTAACTAATGCAATTATTCATCAGTCCAATTATTCAAAAAAAAGCTTACTTACACGTGGCGCAATCCAGCAGTGCCAACGCACTACTGCTATATTCCAAAGAAGGCAGGGGAGCTTTACGATTATGTAATTTGAATATTCACTAATGCAAATTACAGGTCCAATTATTCAAACGTAAGCCTAATCACAAAAAAAAAAGGCTTAATACCTAAGACCTAATTCAGAAGAGCGCCAACATAGGGTACTATCGCTTTACTCCCAACAGTGTGGGGGGGGTAACAAATAGTCCAGAACAAAGTAACAAATAGTCGTTATTAACTCTATCCTTCATAAGCGTTACAGAGGTCGAAGGCACACCTCATCCTTACATTTCAGTCTCCTTTGTATCTCCAATGTTGACCTTCCTTTCTTCGATCTGGGCCTATACCACCAGGACACACGAACATTCATTAAAGTTGAATGTGCCAACTTCAAGTCTTTAAAAGGGCAATTAAAAAATGCGTATTATACAACAGCAGGCCTATTTACACACTTATATCCGTTGCATACAGAATATTATACTATATATATTTTTATACAATTAGCCGTTCCGATCAGATAGCTAACCGATATCGATACATGTTTTGATTCACTACCACTGCCACTACTAGCTTAGGCATTATTTTAAACAACCCTTAATAAAACTGAATGGTTGTTGTATTGTAAATGTATTTCGTTTCCATTACCTTTAAGAATTTTGGCCTATACACATTACACCCACGTCACACCCCCCAGGAAGCTGCTGCTCAAATTTTGCTTTTAAAATGCTGAAAACTGCACACCTTTATCACGTCTGGTTTTTAAGTTATCGAAAGTTAAGTTCTGAAGAGCTATTTACAGTGTTGCACTAAGCCAAACCGCAACATCGGCATCAGCATGCACCTATATCAATTATGCTTGGATATCGATAATATCTGCAACTGCCGTTGGCAACATAGGTCAATCTCTAAATATTATGAATTCAAAATTTCCCTTTAATACCATTTATGACCATGAAAAGTTGCTTCGGCAAAGCCACTTCTTTTAATTCCTGTCAAAAAATTGGTGCTGGTATGGGGCTTATGCAACAACTTTTAATTGAGTGGCTTAATTCTTGCGTGTTGCTTTTAGCCTATAAGCATTTTCTTTACTCAGACGCACACAGAAATAATGTATAGCATAACCTGACCTAAAAGCAGTCTATGACAGATGTATCTTAAGCTGGATTTAGCGGAAGCAAACTCCAATTAAACCAATTATAGTCAGAGTCGATTTTTTTCTCTTGCGAATACAACAATCGATATGGCTACTAATTGTCTAACATCAGTGAATAATTACCCCTCCTTAAAGAATACAATCCGAAATTCCCAATTGTTTCTTGGCTGCAGTTCCACGACGCATATGCAACCGTCAAACCAGTGGCCTCTGGCGTTTGTAGGTTTTGATCAGATGCGATGGCATGGCATGGTGGCACACACCTGTCATTTAAAGGTGAGCCCAACACGATTTTGCTATCGGTTTCATTTTTAAAACTGTAAGTTTAATTAGACCAATAGTGACTTGAATCAACATTAAAAATATTCAGTACCGTTTGGCCGTTTTATGACTCGGGAGGCCTCCAAACCGTTTAGTCCCGGCATTTTGAGTATTTCATTTATCTGATGGTGACAATGCCACAAGGCACGACTGAAATGTAGGAACGTACACATCAATGGGGCCGCGTGCTTACGTCAGTGATCTGTAGAATAATTTGAGCAAGTTGCCATTCATTGGCCGGTTGGTGGTGACATCAGCCGCTGACGAAGGCTATGTAGTTCCCAGTAATTGGTCGTGGATGGATGACGTCAGTCGACTGAAGAAAAAATAACGCACCTCGTACGTTTGCTGCGAAAAAATCTTTGATTATTTCTAGTGGAGGATTTCCCCAACGGATTCGACCCATTTTCGAACTTAGACCTAGAAATATGCCATAGAATCTGTGTGCAAAATTTGACAGATATCCTTTAATTCGTTAAAATGCAATAGCACGAACACGCAGATAAACAGACAGATAGACAAACCGTTCGCATAAGAGTCTCAATCGACTCTAATAAGGAATGCAAGGGGGCATCCGAATATGAAATATAAAGCATCTACAACCAAATACCAAATATATAACCGAATACTTAAAACTTCCAAATACCAAACAAGTAAACATATATGGCCGAATACTCGGCCATAATGTGTAGCTATGATGCAGTTTCAATCGCCTAAACAAGTCTTAGGCGATACTGCAAGTTGTAACAGCACCTGCAAACCTTCACGAGCCAATTACTTGAGTATTGTTTTCAGGACGGGTTTATGCAGTAGCGTGTACAGGTAAGAAGCAGGCTTTAATTGCCCCTGCCTTTTCGGAAAAAGCCCTTTTATTATGTACCAACATTTGCTGGAGGGGGGGGGGGGGAGATTGAGGCTTAATGGCGTGTCGACAGCTTGGTCATTAGCGCTAACCTCAGTCACATCGCAGTGGAGGCACATTTGCTGGTGCGGCAATGCCTGAGAAAATGCTACAGGCCTAAAAAGAACAAATAAAAAAAAAAAGGCCTGAAAAGGGTCAAAAAGGCTACGAAAGGGTAAACGAGAGCAAAAGAAACGTCCCCAGAAAAAAGTCCACTAAAACGTACTGTGCCCTTTTACTAAAGGTTGCCCAGCCCTCTCAGGGATCTACTGGGTTTAGTGTTTCCTACCACTCCTCAGGGGTGCATAAAATTCTTCCTGGACAAAATTTCCAACAAAACTTTCCTACAGATTTGTCAAATTTCCGCAGCCTTTCACAATGTAGGTATAAGCCATTTTTTAATGAATTTCCACAGTTCTCGGAAATTTCCCCGCGAACCTTGTTCTAGCGTCCTGGCATATTCCGCACACCTGACACTCCTGTTCTTGCTCAATAAAAGTTTTATCATTATTATGGCTGAAGAAACTTAGAAAATAAATAAAAATGCGTTAAAAAAATCAATCAAACAGGTGAAGAAAGTTCTAGTAGTTAATAAAAACACTAAGCCAAAAAATCCACAATTAACATTACACATAAATCCAATGTTTCAAACCCTGGTCCAGTTAATTATCAACGGTATACATACTGTTAAAAATTGCATAACATTTCAAATCATTACCAATGGTAACTGTCGGCTTCAAACATAAAAGAAGGGAACATTGGCCTAAACAATTTCCATCTTCACTGGAGTGTTAAACCAGCTAAGAAGTTAAAAAATACGGACCACAACAACAGATAAAAACGAAACCTGGTATGTGGCGGTGGTATAACACGAACCAAAGGCCCACAGTTTGAAGCAGAATGTTACCATTGAAGCCGACATGTTAAAGTTACAGTTTGAAGCTGACATGTTTGAAGCCGACATGTTGAGTTATAATTTGAAGCTGACATGGTTAAAGCCGACAGTTACCATTGGTAATGACTTGAAATGTTTTACAAATTTTTATCAGTACCACATCATAATGAACCGCACCATGGTTTGAACCACTGTGTTTATGTATAATGTTTATTGCGCCCTTTTTGGCTTTGTGGTTTTTTAATTAAAAAAAAAACAATGACACTTAATTTTTTATGGATAATAAAGCAGTCATAGAAGTGTCAGGAAAGCTTAATTACCTGAAATTAATGTTAGGCTCAGTTTGTTAAAGCTATGCTGAACAGGTTCCACATCTTCTCAACATGAGCAAAAACAATAATGATAACGCCTAATTATGACAAATAAATAATGTAAAGGTAAATTTGAAAGCAACTTGGTACAAGGATGCACAATGTACAGTACTAGCTACAGAAAGCTCACTCTTTACCCAAACGTAACAGCACAACTTTGTTACGTGTGGGTAAATGGAGAGCCTTTAGTTTGGTAAGCGAGGCAATTCTTTATGGAGAATACAATAATAACTGTAATAAAATTAGTTAAATGTTGAAAATATACATTTTTCTCTCGAATTTAAAGTAAACAAAAATAGAGAGGCAACGCTCGTCAATTAAGTGGTTGGCTATTCTGGTTTCGGGCAACTCTAATGAAAAAATGGGAAAAGGATATGTGACCTCAACTGCATTTAATGTTTTGACCTTTAACTTAAAATAATTAAAGCTACATTTACAATGAACAAATCGATTAATAATCGGTTAATAATCTGTTAATAATTTTAACCTTATATATTTTTTTAATTATCTATTATTTTAAATTGTTTGTGATTGTTTACTGAATTTCATGAATTTATTGTCTAATTTACATATTGGTAAAATAAACAATTACAAGATTAGTCACTTATTATATAAACATTAATCATATGTTTTATAATCACAACAAATGTGGCCCATAGAAGCACATGTAAGTCTTTGTTATTGCATTTAAATGGGAAAGTTTTGTATCGTCATAATGCAAGCTTGAGTGACTGAATAAAGCTTGTGCTATTACTGCTATTTTTTTCAGGAAAACAATTTGTTCAAAGTTTTAAATTGTAATACAGCTGATACGAAGCTTGCAACATAATTACTTGCGAAAGACTATTTACAGTTATAAAGAAAATAACCCAAGTAGCCATAATAAAGCCTAACAACTAAACTACGTTATGTACTCTGTCTGCCAAGTACCAGTAAATTAGACAAGTTAAAATTTGATCACTGTGTGGCATACACTTTTCTACTTTTAGAAAAGTTCAACGACAACTCGCCACTAACTAAAAGAGAAAGCAAAGCCAAACATTATACATTTTAAAAACAATTTGCTAAATATTTCTATTGAACAATTCTTCTGTTAGGCTAGGCCGAATAGGGGATGGTTCCGATGTTGATACCGGTACTAGTCATTCTTGCCATATCGGTATCGGAACGCTGTAATGCTGCCAATACAGATGGTCGTTACTCCCAAAAATGAATCAGCAATGAATAAGAGTTAGTGTGCTTTACCCTATACGGAGATTACGACCTTTGAAGTTTGATTACTAAAATTGTTTTTGGAAAGTGTACCGTGTGGAAAGTGTGGAAAGTGTACCGTGTAAAGTGTGGAAAGTGTATTCTATGTTAAAGAATACCGCACAAGCAAAGAACCTTTTCTTTTGATTGTGTAAAGTACGTAGTATAAAAAACTGTTACATTACGTTTCAGTTGTAGATTTGTATTATTTAGTGATATGTCGTGCGAGTGATAGACGAATTAAAACGAGAGTTCGACTGGACGTCTTAACTTACCATAATATTTTTTTTAACCGAAAGGGGAATGTGGAATGTGGGAATGCGTCCTTAGATATTTTTAGAACAATCTAACAGTTGGAACCCACAAAACACCACAAACTTAAGTGGCATTATTATGGAAATTAAAATTTGTCTTTTTTCCCCCTTAATATCAGTGTCGGATCGGTTTATCCTTCATCAGTATCAGCCGATCACTATCGATTACCAAAAAATCCTAGCATTATTTAGCAGAATATTCGAATTCATTCGGTACTAGTACTCTAGATAATCCCCCAATAATTGGTGCATCGCTAGTTAATTAGCCTACAAATTAAAAATAAAAGCTGTGTTCCGACAAAACTATTACACAGAATAGCAAAACACGGGTACAAATGATTTCTCCACCTTAAGGCAGCTGCAAATGAACTCGGCCCAAACAAAAATGAATTTCACACCAGGAACTTGGGCACAGAAAATCAGCCAATTAGCCACAGCAATCAATAAGTGTGTTGATTGCCGAGAATTAAGCTTGTGTTCTGTGCAAAAAGTTGTCCAATCCTTCTTTATTTACTTATCATTAGAAAGCGAGATAGAGTTAACAACTGGACTATTTTTTTACCCACATGCTAGGGAGTACAGATTGCAAAGTTAACTAGGGATCGCATCTTACCGCTGCCAAGCTTACGCGGAGCCCTAGCAGTAGTGCGGTTACTACTACCTCTGATAATGTTTTGCATGAGAAGCAGGACGAAAAGAGGTACTAGTAGCAGCAACTACCGCGTAGGCTTGGAAACGGTAAGAAGCGATATCTAGTTTATGAATACTAATTTTTTAATTCTGAATATCCCTGACATTTTCAGGTTTTCCAGGTGCATCCAATGGCAGTTTCCAGTTCCAGGTGTTTACAAGATGTTTAGTTAGGGAAACAGGCAGCATATAATCTTTTTATTAATATTTGTACAAAAATAATCCAACGTCCCCGAAAATAGCGGTTTAGAGACTAGTCCAGACGGGACTAAAACGCATTTTCATTACAGATATTGGTACTAACCTAGGATTAGGTTTATTGAAGTTATGTCTAAAATAACACATTAAAGCACAAATTAAACTATTTGCTACTAGCCTACGGTTTTGTTTCTGATCTAATTCAAGAGAACTTACAGATCAGAAACAAAGGCATTTTTCAAATTTCCCAGATTTTCAAAAAAATTCTTGTTTTCTCTGAAATTTTGACTCTATATTCTTTTTCCCTAAGATTTCCAGATTCTCCAGATTTTCTGAACCACGAGTTTACATTCCCTATGGCAATATATGTCAGCCAACCTTCACGAATCCAAATTGTGTGGCGCTCGTTGTTTGGCCAGTAGATACTAAAAATTCACTCGCCATGGCCTATTACTTACTCACCATGTAGAAATAGTTTTAGCAGGTGTGTTGCTACTTAATGTTTAAACATTGTTTTCAATAATCTAACTTTCCGATCAGGTAAAGAGGCTGCTAACAATATTAAATGCTTGGTTGGATAGCCCTTGCAATTCTGCCCACATCGACGCAAACCGCTTGTTTCTAGCTCGTACAGTTTCAGAGATATGACAATTTAAGCATCAGGGTACGTTAATCAGTTGCCGTTATGGCCAGCAGGGCTAAAAATCAAGTTGGCAACTGCTGAACATTCCTCGCCATTTGGCAAGTGGCGACCGACATTGGTGAAGGTTGATATTGTCAGCACTGTATTGAATGGTGCTACATGTAATTTTAAGCCTACTATTTTACAATTGACTTAAAATTTACTTTACAATCCTATATTTTAAGCCTAAGTTTATAATTCTTCGGGGTTTTCTGTCCAGTGAGCTTTTCCCTGTCTCAGCAGACAGTTATGGCACCACCCATGAATGTGTTCAGGCGGTTGTTAAGCACAAACCACTTAAAGCTATTTTTAAGAGACTGGCATTTTGTGTTTAACTTTTTACATTCAACTCCTTGTTTTTACAGTCTCTACTGGAGTGTCTTCATTTTTTAACTGCAGCCCGGCGAATCATTTAATTTAAATTATTTTTAATGTGACGTTCTACTTATGAAAAGACTTAAAATCGTTACATTCTTTTACGTATTTTCTTCGTGATTTTGTTACATGACAATTGGCCATTCACCCTTCTTCTTTTGTATCTTTGATAGGTCTAACCTTGGTGGTAAGGCAGTTGAAATTCTATTCCACCTTTCCTAATTCTTTCCCATCTTTCCATTGGCCATGCAATATTTTAATTTTTTTAATAGTTTTTGTTCTACCTATACGTAAGCTTTTAAAATTTTTTATTTATCGTGCATTCGTTTTCACCTTACCGCTTTCACATTCCCTTTTTATTTTTTCTTTATTCTTTTACACACTCACACTGGATCCTAAAGACGTACTGGTACGTTTTCATTAATTGTTACGAGTACCTAGGACGTACTGGTCAATCTCACACTTTTGATTTACTATACAAAACTGTGGCGGGCAGTACGTCCGCTGTGGCTTAGGCAGAGTCTTTGTTGGTCATATTAGTTCACTTTTCAATCGCTAGAAACAGAACCATGCAATAGAATTTGTTTCTAACTGGAGCGTCTTTTTTTGAAGGGAAAGCCAACATGGCGTCGTCAGACGAAACTGAAACTGACGGTTTTATAGAAAGTAACAAGCCACAGAAAGGCTCGAATAGACAGAATAATTAATAGAAAATGTTAATAATAATAATAGAAAATGTTAATAGTAATAATATAAAATGTTAATAGTAATAGAAAATGTTAACAGTAATAATAGAAAGTGATTACAGTGAACAAATATTATTATAGCTAACTTGGATTGTTTATTTCGTACCTGAGCAGATTTGTTTGTCACTAGTATGCATTTGTTTGTCAAAACACAAATATTCCGGTTTTTCCTCTCAATTTTTACGAAAAGAAATACATTTTTTATCTTTTTATTTTCACCTAAGTTTCCCAAAACTGTACACTTCCATCTACTACCGCAAAAAGAAACTGTTAATTGGTGAAAAACTAACCGAATTGTGATTTTTTTTGTAAGACACCAATATGGTCAGGAACGGCGGACATGCGCTTAACATTACATCAGGCTCCAAAGTTAGCAACCCCCATGATCCTTGCCAAACCTGCTGTTCCGGCAACACATTGCTTATTATTATTATATTTATTCGATTAGGCCTGTATTTGAATGATGCCTCCAATTAGCAATAACAAATGTTTACTAATCGATTTTAGTAGGAAGGAAACCAGTTTCAGTATGCAAAGTAGTTTTTTTCTCATAGGACATGGACTGATTAGAAAATCACAAGAGGAACTTTTGTTACTTTCGTGCCCCTATAGAGCAGTGGCAGAACGTAGTATTATTGTATATAACTCTATGGTGGAGCCAGTAACTGGGTTAGCTGCAAGGGGCACTGGAGGGGGAAAAGAAGGTCGTCTTACTGAAGCCAATGCTATTAGACTAGATTTCTTACGCCTATAATGTGCGATTTTTGTTGTTGGAGAAAACAACGTTTTTTTAAGCCTAAGAAATCCGCTCTTCAAAGCACTGTCTTGACTAGAAGTGCCATTGTTTTCCCTTACATTTTAATCTAGTGCACCTTGTAGCTATGCCCTCCAGATGCTAATGCGTAGACAATATGACGTCACTTGCCCCTGCTCTATAGGTACGACAAGCAAACTGTGGTTTTTGTCCCAGTCTTAAACTGTTCTAATTTCATCCCTTGCTATGGCTAAACAGGTGAGAACTTGGCTGTGTTGCTAGTGCTACTTGGCTGTACAGCATTTAAACCACCCACACAAACCTTATTCGACGCACTGGCAAGAACCACATTCAAGAAGTAACAATTCACTTAGCATCACTCAAATTCCATCCCACCGGCCTAATAAAGAATGCCAGAACAAAACTAAAATCTAATCTAACCTAACATTACATCACATTCAGACATGAGAGTAGCCTTGAACAAAAAAAGATGTAACGTATTTTTGAACAAAAAAAGAAAATAGGAAGGATTTTTCTGAAAATAAGCTGAACATTTTAAGGTTCGTATTAAGTTTGCTTTTAAGATTCCCCTAAATTTACACGTTAAGACCTGCCATAAGTTCAAAACTGAAGTCAGATGTGCCAAATAATAAAAAACCGGAAACTTACTGAAAATTGCTCAGCACAAAAAAAGCTGAAATCAGCTAATTTGCTGAAATGTCTCATGCCTGCACATTACAGATGCAAGGGAACCTATACAAATCTCCTTGCAATTAGAGTTATGCAAAAATAGAATAAGAAACAACGTGATTATTTTTTTTTGTTTAAACCTAAGACATACCGATATTTAGTATTTAAGCTAGTCCCAAGTAAGTCTAATTAACTGTAAGAGTCATTTTTTTTTTAATGAGTCACAATCGAATGACATTAACTCATTGTTGTAATGAAAACCTTAAAACGTTTCAAATCCCTATTACATGGTAAGAAAATGTACTAGACTTACAAAACCGATAACGGAAAAGTACTTAAGTTTTTCAAGAAACGGGGGAAAAACAAAAATAAACTAAAGAAAACGTTGCCTCTGTACCAGAAATAATCAACTTACGACGTTCTTTTCATCCCGTTATTAACAGGCTCTCAGAAGCCTATAAATACATTAAATTGTTTTGGATAGACAGTGGGTTTTTAACACAAGTCAACGATCATTTTCAAAGACGTAACAAAACCCTACGTGTAGCCAATTTCCCAGCTTTCTTGAAGTAGTCTCGAGTTGATTTGGATGCTGCGAATACCACGCTGCTATTGCCCACAAAATCAAACCATTTGCGACCGTCTATGGCATTCCAACCCAAAAAGACTTTGCAGGGAAGCCCCGCACACACCAGTCAGGGGGTCGCTTTTTTCGAGTGACAAATAATAATAGATAATTCCGTTCCGATTTTGATCCCGAATGCAACCGACAATTTTTTGGAACACAAAGGCTTTTGCTCCCAGTTAACTGAGTGCTCTGTGTTGGCTAATTATTAAGATCCAGAGTACACGAAGTGCCGAGGAACCTTTTTTTTTCTGACTGCACACATTACCAGCGATCGTAAGGGAGCAAAAACTCGTGCATTAAAAAGACTGATTTTTACGCATGAGGGATTCTTAATACGAACATCACGAGAGAACTATCCAATAAATGTGTAATAAACCAGTTACAAATATTTACCGAGTGTATTTTAACGATTTTTCTAACTTTTTTTTTATTATTAATTGTGTTACCCTAGAGTGTTGTTCGTGTGTTGTATTCCTTCGTTTTGTTATACACTTCATTTTGCAAGTGATCGCAGATCGTAGTTTGTGTTGCTGCGGAGACAGAACTTCACCGGAGCTCTCTAAAATTCACCTAGGCTACTAACAAAACAATCCTAAATGTTTATGGAACATATTAATTATCTTTTAAGTTTTATATCCATATTCTAACTTATTTGCATTTATCTGATGGCAAATCTGTTAGTTTGCACGCGGCACGCCACATAATAGATTCACTTACATCGGCCGCATGCTGCGTTGCTATAGAAACCAATGCCAGTTCTGGGCCAAACAGGGTTAAAATTGTTTCAAGTAAGGGCGCATTTACCCAACGACCCGCATTTTGCATTCTCGCAGCTAGAATTTAATCGCGATGGCAAAGGTGTCAGTTGCCATGATAACCACGCTAACTGGATTAGCTAAATCCCACACCGTTTGAGGATAGTCTTGCAATCGCATAATCCGTTACAATAAGATAAAGAATTTCTCTTGAAAAAACAATTTTCCCAGCCCCTTCTGAACTCGCATATAGAGCAGTGACATTTGCCGCCATATTGGCACCAGTATGGGTTTTGGAGGGCATAACTACAACATAGGAGAAGAGAGGTTTGGCTACAAGGTGCACTGCATAAAAATGGAGGGAAAAACAACGGAAGAGCGGATTTCTTTGGCTTAAAATAACGTTGTTTTCTCCAACAACGAAAATCGCGCGTTTTAGGTCTAAGAAGTCACTCTTCACGGCATCGGCTTCAGTGTGACGCCCTTCTGTTTCTCTCTGCAGTGCCCCTTGCAGCTAACCCATTAAGACTCCAGCATAGAGTTATATACAATAATAATACGTCGTGTCACTGCTCTATTGACTGTTTTAGTTGCGAGCCGGCAGAACTAAAACCACCGCCATGTTGGAATTTCATGATATCTAGCTTATAGCTGCGAGAATGCAAAGGCGAGTCGAGGCATAAACGTGCCCTGACAGTATACCTGCTTGAAGATGTATTGTGGACCTGTACCAGTACACAGAGCTTTTGTGAAGCATTATCGTATGTGTAACAAGTTGCTAGATGCGTGAATAAACGAATTGAAACTAACGTACAATCTTGTTGACTTCTTCTGACCAGAAGACGTTTTTACAATCAAATGTAACACTGAACCCAACCTAACTCCCATACTTATTTTCAGCTTCTAATTTTTTTCAACAGGCAAATAATTAAGCATTTGTTAACAAGTTTAAGCATGGAAGTCTGACTTTGTTTTGTATGGCTCCTAATTAGCTTTGACACCCCCCCCCCCTGCCGCTACGATTTTCGCACACAGTTGCTATCCTTATCCGTGGAAGACCACGAGTATGCTCAACAGATAAAAGATGACTGATACGTCACTATTATATCTTTAATAGACATGCTAGTGTGACACCCGCTAAGATAAAAATAACCAAGTCCGTCCTATCCAGATAAAATATATATGAGCTTGGCGACCACCAAAAGGACTAATCTCTTTTACAGCTAAGGCAGTTTGGCTGTTTTCAGACATCTGAAGAAAAATAAGACGATGCGACAGAAAAGGATGAAACTTTGTTTGATGGGGAGATTTCGGCGACCTGACAACATTAAGCTTTGTCAAATATTAGCAAGCATATTAAACTTTGTCCATATTACCCTTGATATTAGTGACACAGCTTAACGTCTTCTTGTTTGAAAAAAAGGTATGAATAACGTTGATATTGCCAAGTTACTAGCTAGTTAGTTAGCCAGCTAATTTTACGAAAATAAAATTCTTCCGTGCAGTGGATAAAGCTGAAATTTTGCAGGGATCTCAAGTTGAGCCGTGGAACGTGCCTTTTGCTGGTTTGGGTGTTAGGGGAAATGTAAATTAAAAGTTAGCAATCAATCTCTGTACTATTTTAAGGGCAGAGCTACAACATTTTGTTGTTTCCGTTTGTTTGTGGATAGCACGAACCGAAACTGGGTTATCTGCCCCACGATGATGAGTGACCGCACTGTGCTTCAAACAATAAACATATTACTAACAAAAACGTCAAGGGTGCCGTAAAAAAAGGGGTGCCGTGTTAAAATGTACACGGATAAAATTAGGTTGATGTTTAATTGAAATAATCAAATATACAATTGACAAAATTGCATCTGTTTAAGTGCTGTTGTGCTTTACGTTTTAAATATATGATTCGTAAAGCACAACAGCACTTAAACAAACGTAATTTTATCAATTAAAAATCATCCAAATTTTACCCGTGTACATTTTAACAAGTAAAGTGAAACTTCGATCATATAACCCCTTTTTTACGGCACACTTGACGTTTTTGTTAGTAATCCGTGCACCTTTTGTACGGCTATGGCGTCTTGCCACAAAGGTTTATGCATGCACTGTTGCTGGCCACTTTGAAACAATTCAACTCAGCTCTGAAAGCCTGCATTTACGAAATAAATACACCATTCTATCGCTTCTAGCTGCCAATTTCGAGGCCAGGCCTCGAAATTAACAACGTAGCTTAGTTTGGTTTAAATCTATATGCGTTTAGCTGAAACACGGATTTTTTCATTCAACTTTTTAGCAAAGACGTAGCGCGTTTACGAAGAATGGATCTGGAGTTTGCCGAGTGGCATTGTTCCCTAATTACAATGGTTAAAACAATGTAAAACAATCAAAATGATTGTTCAGGGAATGGATCAACCAATCGAAAAAGTGGTCTCTCTGAGGATGAAGCCCAGGGAAATTTTTGACTAAGATAATGTTTCAGATTTTAGGTAGGTGCAGCAGTTTTTTTTTCTGAAAGTGAACAGTTTTCAAATTTACGTGTGGCTCCCTACTTTTACTCTTGCACGGAATTCCATAAAGTATGTATAAAGTTGGGAAAAGTTGCTAACTGCTATCAGTTTGGTCAAAATATATTGAACAGAAACGGAGAAATTAATAGTTTTAGTTTTAGTTAATATCGCCGTGTATGATTTTGCTTACAACAATGAACACAAAGACGTGTGAATACGTAGCACGATAACAACAGAAAGAAGGAATAATTAGTTAGATGGACTTTTCCAACAAAGACTAGGGCACACGCAAACTGGCTAAGCCCCCCCCCCTCCCCCCAAAAAAAAAAAACGACTACCACGCAAACCTCTACTAAGGAGGGGGTGATACAACAATTTTTTATCCCGAAAAATATCGAGGTAATCGACAATATCTTGATAAAACAAATTTTAACGCTGGAATAACTATTTTAATTTTGTTAAAATTGCTAAAACCTTGACTGAAGCCTATCAGTGCAACCTTCGCGAATGTGAATTGTGCGGCACTTAACATTTTACCAGGAGACATGAAAAAGTACAATCGCCATTGTCCATTGCTTCCTCACCATGTAAAACAATTTAGCAGTGGCGGTGCTACTTCTATGCTAAAATATTGTTTGCATTAAACTAACTCTCCAATCACCTACAGTGACTAGCAACAGTATATCACACTTGGTTGGAGAGCCCTTGTTATTCTGCACGCAATGCCGCAAACCGCTTGTTTCTAGCTATTACGGTTTCCAATATATGACAATTTAATCACCAGGAGATGCACGATAATTCGATAAATCAGAAAAAAAAATATGATATGTTAATCGACGAAATTTTTTATCGCAATATTATCGAATTATCGATTATCGTGCCACCTCTAACTTCTACCACGCACTGCAACAGCGATTTCTACAATATAACCTATTAGCAACCATCACAATTACCGGTTTAAAAAATGTTAGCTTTTAGGCCTATTTTTAGATTTTAGGCGTAATTGTCAGCCTTAGGCCTAATTTTTAAGTGCAGTTTTAATTTCGTAAGTAGCAGCTAATGGAGGACTGGATTCGAGCAAGCCTGCAGTTATGCAACACGGTGTCCAGTTTAAGGTCCAATTTTTAGCTTTCATGCCTCATACTTATTACCTGCCGTTTTAATTTCGTAAGCAGCCCAGAAACAAATGGAGAATTGGGTTCGAGCGTAGGCCTATTCATTCATATAACATTGTGTCGAGGGAGCTTTTTTAATGAAGCTAGTGTGTGTCGTTAACGTTTTTTACGGTACCGTGGCTTCCTGTAGTGGTAAAATCGACGATCGACTGTTACTATTTAATTTAGTTACGTTGAGAAAACCTATTAGTTATAAGGAAGCAACAATGTTTTAATGTGAAGTGTTTTTTTTAAGTTCACTTGACAACAACTGAAAAAGACGAAAGACAGAAAAAATCGTTGCTATAGTTTACAGAAGACTATGCAGAATTGCTAAGGAATAAACCGATCTTACCAATTCGTACGAAAAAGTATACGATATATCATCACTAAAACGAACCTTAAGGATTCCCGCCAAGTTCTTCGGCCGTTTGAAATCATGATATCAAACGTCAAGCTTTTTGCAAGTTAATCCCACCAAATTAAATGCTTCAAACCTAAAATGAAATACTTGGAAACTGCGCTGTGAGCAGTTATTCAAAGAGATGGCATCTTAGATCACGACTTCAAATGGGCAAAGAGCTTGGCTGGAAAATTCTTAACAAGCTTTGTTGGAGTGATTAATAATATTACAGCAAGAAATGTAAAAGTTTAAATACCATACTAAATACTAAATAACGTAAATAAAATTTATTCAAAACGGGAAATTAAACGTCTGTCTGCATTTGTAACATTTTAAGCAGCAAGGTTCGCCCTACAGAGTATACGTTAAGTGCGCTCATTAAATATTGGCCAGCAAACGTTAGGTGAAACAGAATTGCTCTGGGTACGATTTTGTGCCGCCCTTGTGTCGGAGAGGTTTTCTTGCCCTGAGAAAATCTATACCTACACGATGTGCCCCGAGTGTCTTCAGAGTGTGGCGGCGAAGTGAGACATGACATGACGTAATAATGGTGATTAGTGTCACACAAGACAGGCTTTACTTATATTTAGTACGCAACATGACCAAGCCTTTAACAGGTCTGGTGGCTGTGGTTATTATTATTTGTATTATTATTCTTATATGTAAAAAAAAGCGTCGGTTTTTTGATGCTCTGGCCACAAGCCTAGATTAATTCCAATGGCCATTTTAAACTAAATAACGTTGGACATGTTAGAATCAATAGGACATACGAACACTGCTCTCAAGCATAAAGAAGAACTGGTAAAGACTTCAGATAAAAAAATTGACTGTGTAACTGCTGCAACAAGATCGCAAACCTTCTCGGTTTTGCAGCCTGTGTCGGTTCATTGGTTAAACAAGTGGCAAAGCCAGGGATGACGCCAAATGAGTGAGCATCAACAAGTGAATCGGTTAGTTACCCTTTAAAAAAAAAAGTGCCATGTGGACTATAATTTTTTTTTTCCATTTTTCAAAAAGCCTTTTTTTTGTATCCCAAGTCTAAAAATTCTGGGTAGGAAAAAACGAGTGCTACTTCTTTTAATTTTGAGGGGAAAAAACAATCATTCACAAGCGTTACGAACGTACAGAGAACAGAGACTTAAGTGTTTTTCAAATTCCAACTTTAATTCAGACTGGCTACATACATCCGGTAGATTTTACGTAAGATATGACGTAAGAATAGTCTACCGTATACCAGTCTCAAAACGTTTTTCACTAGTCAGGTTTCAATACAGTTTGTGTACATCGGTTACGTAGGCGTCATTGCGAAGATGAGGAAACAAAAGACTATAGCTTAAAAGGACATTCTTCCCAACACCATTTTTTCGATCCTCCACATCAAGTACGGCCCTAAAATTTTATTTACTTACCGTTAATCAATCCCTAGCTAAAAATCCGTTTTAAAATGTGGCGTTTAGGAGATTTTCATGGTGAATGTTGGCAACTTTATTTACTGCGTCCCGCACGTATATGATCCTTTGCGCACCTGCAATAACCATGACGTTTCATTGTTTCCGGTAGTGACGACAGTTTTTGCGTCAATGCTGTCACGTGACCCGGAATTCGTCTGCTAGGCCAGACGTCGTTCACGTCATCACGAGAAGACGAGGGCGGAAGTGGCGTTGTAGTATTACTACGCCGAATCTCGCGACGGCAGCGCGACTACGTATGGCTGTTATAAGGCAGGCCGGATGTTGCTTTAATACCGTAGTTTCTCACTAGAACAGATTTACGTGCTGTTATACCTGTCAAGGCCAGTGCAATATAGGGTGATCACTTGTGATCCAGACTGATAATTTAGTGCTACACGTTCGATCTCTAGGGAAGACAGAAAGTCCCAACAACAACAATTTTGCAGTTACTTTAAATTATCGCTGAAAAAGGCCTGGTCCTTGTCAGTACCTATACACTTTAAGCTCTAAAAATTGAAAATCGGTTCATTGGTTCAATCTGAGTGAGTGCAAAATTGTCTTAACAAGAACATTGTATAGTCACATTAAAATAGCCTTCAAAAGGCCCTGGTTCTTGTTAATACCCCCATTTTTGGCTTAAGAAATTGAAAATCGGTTCACTGGTTCATTCCATAGGGGAGAGGAAAATTCCCCAACAAGAATTACAACAACAACAAGAATAGTATAGTCACATTAAAACAGCGTTCAATAGGCTCTGGTCCTTGTTAATACCTACATTTTACGCTATAAAAATAAAAAATCAGTTATTGGTTAGATCTCTAGGTAAAAGCAAAATGTACGCAACAAGAATATTGTGGTCACATTAAAATAACTGATAAAAGACCCTCAGCCATACCTACGTTTTAACTTGTAAAAAATGGAAGTCAGTTCATTAGTTCGATCTCCAAGTGAGGGCAAAGAGCCCCAGCAACAACAAAAACACAAGAAGTGGCCATGCTGTAATTATTGCTGTGGAGGCCAAACGCTTCGATTATCAGCATTAAAATTATTAATGCACTGCAATATTATGACACGATCCAAAATACCGAACTTCGCTGGTCTATGTCAAATCTGTTGAAACTAGAGTTTCAAAGTTTGGCGCTAAACATACAAGTTCCCTTCACATGTACATATGGATCGTGAAATCTTCTCCACACTTGCCCCCGATGCCTTCAAGCACTTCCACTGTGCATATAGTTGAGGTGTGGAGGGTAGAGAATGCAACGTGTCAGGGTGGATTTCGCATGCAGTCGTCTCACTTTTATTTCATGCAATGTCGTTCGTAATTGTTTTCGGGATCGTTGTGTAATCGCTTTGTGGAATTTGTGGTACTTTAGCTTAGCTACATAATCGAAAAGTATCGAACCGAGGAGTGGTATTGAATCGAATTCACAAAGTCTATTATTATCAGGCTTCACTCGTTCCCAATAGAAACATTTTGGAATATAACTTACAAGCAGGGTTAGCATGGTATTTACTAGATTTATATACTGCCCCAGTGAAAACAAAGTTTTTCCCACTTTATGGCATTTTGAATGAAATAAGCTGAGGACACACGCTAGATTTATCTAATTCCAAACGTATGCATGTATTAGATTAAAATTTATTTGTTGATTGCAAAGTTGGCATACAACATTAACATAGACGACTCTTAACCACCATTGTAACGGTTAGGGGTCACTTGGGTAAACCTGTGTCCAGAGATGAGGAGGATACTGAGTCAGGAGGACTACGGGTCAGTAGGATCTAGGACAGCTCCGGGTCTGGGCGGCTGACCCATTGAGCCCTTGATCCACCAGAAATGGTGACCCAAGTAACCGTATCCAACACTGACAGAATACAATGTACGACTTTACTTTTTTTTAAGTTACCTCATCCCTTCACATGTGGAAGAAAGGAGGCGAGGAAGATTAACATATACAATTTCTGTTTAGGCCTTAAATGTAACTCATAATTTGCATTAGCTCCATGCTTAGCCACACTGGCTACAACAAAAGAGTTCCATACATTTGTATTAAACATTATTAATCGGTTGAATACCGACATATCTTCCCATTATTTGGTAGAACACCGAGCGTTTCAAACGAGTACAAAACGTTTTAGCCACAGCAGGGTTCTCTTTGGGAAGAGAGAGGAAGCCGGATAGGAGAGCTCATTTGCTAAATAAAGCAAACGAAGCGAGCGAGAATCAGCGTTTGCTTAGCCTTAAGTAACTGAATTGCACCATGGACTTTTATACTATCCCGCTACGTGATTGCTCCACGATTGCAAGTAAGCAGTGATGGGCGCAAGTCAATTCCGGAATTGGGAGTTTATTGACTCAGTTTTGTGGACTTGGCGTAATTGATTCAACGAAGGGCAATTCCAAGTTAAGAGTTCATGAAAATTGATTTTTACCAACCATCAATTTTGCTTGACTTGATTTAGATTTGGAATTGGGTATTTGCCGAAATTATAAAATTCGGTAGGAATTTACTTGACCATCAATTCAGTCCATGTTGCGCTTAGGTTAACTAGATTTGGATAGGCATTGCCTAGATTTAAATTGATTTTTTTATTTAACTTAAAATTCAGGGCAACTCCGCAAAATCCAAATCAATTATACCCAATTTCAACCCCAAAATTCGCCAAAATCTTCAAACTGTTCAGTAACATAAATTTTTGCCAGAATTTGCCTGAAATTATGCTGGACTTACGCTGAATTGGGCAGAATAGAACGGAATTGGTCAAAATATTTCCTGAAGCAACTGGGAGTTGACTGGAACTAAAGCTGGATCAACAGCCAGTCAGTGAATTGCAACTGATTTGAAATGAGAAATTAAAAGTAATTTATTGAAATTGATCGAAAACTGATTTGAAATAGCAAATGATACAGAAATTGGCAATGATTTGAATTGCATTGAAACATGGCAGTGACTTGGTTGGAATTGAATCTAGCTCATGATTTGCATTGGAATTGATTTGGAATGAAATTGTTTATCAACATAAGTAGGAGAAATGAATATGACTTGACTTGCTGTTCAATTGATGTCTAGGTAATTGACTCAAATCGGTTGAAATGGAGTTAAGCCCATCCCATCAATAAATCGAATTTTATTGTAAATTACTTTAGATTCTTGACAGTTTAAGTAATGCTGCTAGACAGGGATTTTATTGCAAAAAAAAAACTGTTTTTCTAAATAATGTGCGACATGAAAATAACTTTAAATTGTACGTGCATTTTTTTTTTAGGATTACTGTACCATAATTCACCTATTAAAAGCCCCCGGGCTATTAAAATTCACTCTATTAAAAAAAGGGGGGGGGGGGGGTTGGCCATAACAAAGTTATAATTCATTTTTCAAATCTTACTTCTGTCCAGAGAAGGTGTTTAAGCCTAACTCCATCACTTAAAATTCGGCGTTTACGCAATCATTCACGCACGTGGTCTGGGTTCGATCTAGCATTAACACAATGCCTTTATTCTCATTTGTTTAGGAATGTCAGTGTACTGGTTTACTAGTGTATTTAGTTTGCTTTATGTATGAAGCTTTTAGTCAATTTCTAGAAGAAAAATTACGATCTAAGATGCTTGAAGGTCAGAAATCGTGAAATAACCTAACCCGAGGGGGTTGAGAATATAACAGAGTAATTTCACGATTTCTGACCTTAAAGCACGTGGGGGGGGGGGGGGGCAGCTTTACCAGGGCTGTTAATAGACGATTTACAGTGTATGTTAAAGGTACATTCTTCCCAACTCCATCAAGTACGGCCCCAAAGGTCTATTACTTAACTTTAGTCAATCCCTTCCTAAAAATCCGTTTTAAAATGTGGCGTCAAGGAGATTTTCTGTTGAATATTGGGAACTAATTTAATAGCATCCTTCGGTTATATGATCCTTTGCGCGCTTTGCGCTTGCGCGCTGTCTGTGTGCATGTACTAATTTTTACTCGTTTGCTAATAATTACCATGAGGTCAAAAATCGAAGACTAATGCAGAAAAAAATTAACATTATTTATGCCAACAGATCGACGAAGAAAAATTATAAGACACTAGCCTAAAAAATTATAAATCGTGACGTTAAAATACGAAAATCATTCCGGTTTGCGATTGTACAATTTTTGCGTTCATGCTGTTTCGTCTACTAGGTGGAAGGCCAACTGAGATAGTAGCTGCCTTCCTCCGCAGCTACTACCTCAGTTGACCTTGTATTACTAGTCTCGCGAAACAGTGCGATGGTAACCTGCACGAGGCCGTTATAAGGCAGGCGGAATGTACCTTTAAACTGGTGTTTTTTTAAACTAATGCAACGTAAATACAGTTTTCCTCTCTTGCCCTCAGTGCAATACAAACTCTCAAGAGCTTCGTTCATCACAATTGAACAATTTCAAATATTACCAATTTATTACCCAAAAATTAAATATTATCATGGCTAAAATAAGAAATGGAAAACCTTCTTTCGGACACGCACTCTTTAAGCTAAGCTAAACAGAGCAGACAGACACCTCAACGGACATAAAATAAGGCGAAGTGGGTCACCCACAAGCAGTGACGTACATTTAGCAGGAAAAGTGCCAAAATATTATTACGGTTTGGAGACGAAAAGGAGCAACGCCGCATCGCAAAAGATCAATGGTCACGTTGCAGCAAAACCATAATCCACAATAAACAAATCAATGCTCCACTACCACCCACGCACCACCCAAAAGCCGAATTAATGAAGCGTGCTTTCCTATATTCTCTTAATGGTACGATATTACTATTTTATCTCATTCATTCAGAAAGCAAGCGTGCCGTTCGTTACTTCAATAAATCTGGATTACGGGAAAAAAAAAATAAGAACGCGAATTCCCCCGCCCCTCCCAAAAAAATACAACTGGACAAAGAACCACGTGCCGTAAAATGCGTGCTGAGATTCTAGAGATGAACCCGGCTTCAAAAACAAACCCACAAATTCTATTAAAAGTGCTTTCCCTCTTTAAAGAGGCTCGTTTGCTTGCCCAAGCAGCGATCTTGACACAGACAGAATTGCTCCCTGTACGATTTCAGTTAATCCAGTAAATGACCATGCTTCCAGCGGCTTTCTTCATGAAACTTATAATCATATCAAAAACCAAAACTGGTAAAAGGGGCCGCCAAGTTCCGAATGGTTCGGCCCTTCAAAGGAGTGACATCAACACACCAAAACATTTGCCAAGTTAATCGCACCGCTTAATAGTTCGAAGGTTAAATGACAACTAGACCATTGCTAACGTTTAAAGTATTATTCGATGCGATTCAGTTGGTGAATGTTTTGATGTGTTGATATCACTCCTTTGAAGGGCCGAACCATTCGGAACTTGGCGGCCCCTTTTACCAGTTTTGGTTTTTGATATGATATCACTCCTTTTTTTGAAATTATGTATTAGACTCACCACCACTACCGTGCAGATGTGTAATAAAGTGTCACGTCAACAAGAAATTGGTTTTTAGGACCTAGCTACTACCTTTTGCCTATAGGCCGAACCATTCTCAACTTAGTCACCTCTTTATAGGTTTTTAGTTTGGTTTTAATTTTCTTGTAATTTGTTTTATTTAGTTGGTTTTTGGTGTGTTGATATCACTCCTTTGAAGGGGACCACTCTCAACTTGGTGGCCTCTCTACCAGATTTTGACTTTGTTTATTTTGTTTATAATCCAGTAAATGACCATGCTTCCAGCAGCTTTCTTCAGGAAACTTTTAAACGGAGACCTGCAGTGCTTTTATTACTAAGCCACCATCCACGGCTACGATTTTTTTTTTTGGGGGGGTGGGGGGAGAGGGGTAAACTGTGTATAACTGTTTCGCCGAATTCTAATCAAGATTCTCGGCGAAACGGAAATTCCCGTTTTGCCGAATAATTTTGTTTCCAATTTAAGTGCCTCGCTCGCTGTGGCTAAACACATATCATCAGAAACCACAATTAGTCGCAATTACTTCCAATTAGGAATGCTTCTTTAACTTATGCAATGTTACACATTTTTATAGAATATTTTAATTCAAAGAAACGGAAATTCCCGTTTCGCCGAATTTTAATACGGGTTTAATTTTCGGCGAAACGGGTAGACACCGGGCAAACTGGCAGTTTTACGTCACCCACACCCACCACGAAGAAAGAACACAGTCCAACTCTTAAACTAAAACGAAAAAAAACGCCTTCAGTATTTCTTGCCTCTCCCTCCCTAGTCGTGGTTGTCAAGTAACCTTTTCATTAGCTTTAGGCCTAACGCATAAAGCATTAGTAAAACTGGATGCGAGAGGTTGCTGTCTATCAACCCCAATTTATTTCAAATCGGAGTTTCCGTAAATCAAAGGTTTAATAACATTTTTAAGAGACTTGCCGTAAAAAAGTCATAAGATAACGAACCCAACCTGTCAAATATCTCAAATTGCCGTAGTAGCCAGGCAGGTGCATTCTGTCCATATTGCGCACAAAACCAGACGAAAGTTAGCAGTTTAACTGTGTAGCTATAGCTATATATTTAGTTGAGCTTTCTCGACTTTTTTTATGACCACCTGATGGTTTTTGCATAAATGGAAACATTAAGAAGACTGAAACACTACATTGAATCGACGAAAACTGACTTTGGCAATTTAGGCCTATTGGCACGCTAACAAAATTATGAGTTTCTATTTGCAGTAACTTTTAAATGGAATTTAAAAAATGCCAGCACAGCCAAATATTAAGGGGGAATTAACCTCTGAAAAGCATAATATAATGGTATATACTAATTAACGAATTCATTTTAAAAACTATTATAATAATGAATGTTTAATATTTGGTAAATTTAGCCCTATTCGAACACCATTGCCATTAACTGGCCAGCCATTCAAGACGGCAGGCAGCGACTTCAAGCAGTCCTACACGCGGCTTCCACCGGTTTGCCACGTCTGCAGGACCGACCTACACGGAATGCATTTGTGAACTGCGGTTTCTTGCAGCAGCAGCGAGCGCGACAGTACCAGCGAGGCCGGAACACAGGTAAATGTACAAGTTGGAAAACAAAATCAGTCCCTCCTGCACGAAGCTCAGCTCACAAGATTATGGCAGGGCAGCCAACAAAACCGCAACGTTTCATTAAAAAGCATCATGCCCTCCGGGAAGCACAGACTCTTGCGGCAAGACAGTCTCCACTCCACGATAGTACATACACGTAAATGTGGCCGATTTTTAATTTTTTTATGTAACGTACTGTATATTTCCATGTTTTTTTAACTTCTGAAGACGATTAGTTGTGATCTTAGTCGAATTTTAGTTTGTACTACTAATTCCGCGAGTGTTTGCATGTAAAAATCAGATCTGCATAACATAAAATGCCTGGAAGTAAATGTTTGGCTCGGATGGTTCGAATCCCGCAACTGGCATGAATAAACAAGAAATGACAATTTAGAGTTAACAAATCAAACAGTCGCATTAAGACTGGCCTTGTTGGACCACACTTGTCTTGTAGTCCTGGGTTCGAGCAGGACGACCTGGGTTTGAGTCAAAGACGCGGCAGTTTGTTTTGCCTTTCTTTCTCACACAAGTGTGCCCGGTATTCAATGCCAACCGTTGGTCTGTTAACGACTGACAAAGCACCATTCGAACTGACGTTCCTTTTATTTGGATACAAGAACGCTGACCACTGGACTGTGCTAGCTCGCTTCGCCTCAGGTCCAACCAAAGCTTGCAATACACCTGGGGACTTTAACGTTTCCCCCTCCTGTGCAATTTTTTGGTTGTTCTCGTCAACGAGTTAATAATTTAGGAACATACATCCTAGAAGTCTAAGAACACTGTAATAACTTCTGAATGAGTACACTAAAGAATACGACAATTGAGTGTTCGTGCTTCGACTAAGTAAGTCCACGGCCGAGGGGGGGGGGGGGGGGATGACGGTTTTACACTTTAAATGTAAACTCCCAAAGACTTTTATCTCACTGTAAAAGTCTGTTCAAGAGAAAAACGATGCGACTGGCCGACCATGATACGTTGAGTCTCGCCCAACTGGATTATAAGTCCAAAAGTTACATTTGAAAATAATGATAATGTCTTTACCATATTTTAATCACTCATCTCAGTCTCGGCAGTGTACGGGCAAGGTGGCCTGGTGATTAGCATGAGATCTCATGCAGTTTCAACTAATCTCAGGTGGGTTTCCCCACACATCTCATGAATTTGATTTCTCTTTTTTGTACACACCCCACGAGGTCATAAGCTCTTGTGGGGAGTGGGCACATACTGAACTGTTTGATACAGTAAACTCGCTCACTATAATTCTGGTCAGACTTTCGTTCCAGATTTTGCACTGGTAATGATCTTTGTTACTGACAAGTTTCTAAATTATTCCCATGGAGCACGAATCAGATTTAAGAAAACAACGGAATGACTTTAATGATAGCATTAAATAAGGTCATCACATCACTGTGGTGCATCGGCCCTCAAGGTGGATCACAACATATATGATCACCCTGCATCGTTAGTTGTTTCATATACCAATGAAACGAGAAACGTTTACTTATTATCAAGGGAAGTTGACAATAATCATGGAACATGAAAAGCACTGTGGTACTAAGCCAACCACACATTAGAAAATTAACTCGCAGATATACCGTCTTACCTCTTCCAA
>JAHWFP010115281.1:83197-114710 GCA_023313725.1 Lithobius niger | reverse complement strand
CCCCCCAACAAAAAAAAAAAGCGTTTCTTATACCTACTGAGGCTGTGCATGGAATTTTTGTAGTCAAACTGAAAATGGTAGTCCACACAAATTAGTCCCCACTAGGGGTGTGCGATATTAATATTTTGGGTTCGATTCGATTTCGATCGATTTGGGGGAAGAAAACCTCGATTTCGATTATTAGTCGATTTCGAAATTCAAGTTTTTTCTTTTTCGATTTTGATCTATTTTGTTTTTCAACTTGTATCTCTATGGGCTAGCCTTTGAAAAAGTTATCAAGTTTCAGTAATTACATTCCGGGTAAACTATTATTTCACTTCGTGCAAACTTGAATTGTGTGTTCGTTTATTAGGCTAAACTACATTTTTGGATTGACATAAAGTTAGCACACAAACCATTACCCCCCCCCCCCAAAAAAAACCAATAGTTGCACTTTCTTGTATTACAATCCCATGGTACTAACAAGTGTTCTTTTTGTTTATTAGTCAACAATATTTATTATAAAATATACATACACTTAAGTTTATAATGTTATTATTGTCTTATCACTTTTTTGAGCAGCAACTTCCTGAGGTTTTATTTCGTCCAATTAACTCCATATGTTAGGCAATTTTGGAAAATTCGCTTTACAAATTCGCTTTTGAAAAGTGAAATTTCATTAGAACAAACAGCTACGGACCACAACAATTAGTTCTTTAGAGAATGAGTTCCTTCAAAACAAGCTACTGTAGTAAAATTTATTCTATTCGTCAGTAAGCCTAGATCCCACTACCTAATTTTTGCAGTTTCCATTTATTTTCTAGATTAGGTTTTTAGTTTCTTACCATATCATTGTAAATAAATGAACTTTCGTTTTTATTTTTTTTAAATCAACATTAGGGTGAAAAATTTGAATAATGTGCCTAGCTTTTAGGAAGTGAAAATACTTCTTAGGCTACCTTACCTTTTGTTTTGTTTCCTTCAATTTTTTTTTTAGTTAATACTAAGGCTGTGCCGATACCGATATAACGAGCCGATATCGGCCGACACAAGTGATATCGGCAGATTCGTCATCGGGTAGAAATTCCCCGATATTTTTACCGATTATTGATTCAAGCACATGTAGAGCAAACCTCATTAGAAAAATCACTACCACGCCATAACTAAAACTATGATTTTGAATAAACTATAATTATTATAAAATAGCCCTTACACAGACGTTGACGAGTCCGGCAGTATATCACGTCGCGTAATCGAAACCTAAGCCTAATCCATAGTGCGCGCGGATAAACTGAAAACGGGGGTCCTAAATTAAACTGGAGTGAAATTTTTCTTTGTATATTATAATTCGAATTCACTAATGTTGTAATTTATGTTCCGTCTTGTCTGATTGCCGAGTTCTTTCATAATCCTGTTTTTATGCGCCTGGAATCTTGGAAAATTTACGGTCGCTCCTGTTGTCCGATTAGGCCTAATGAACTAGCGTTGGTTCTTCTCGCATTTCTTGCTGGAAGGCGGCCCGTCATTCGTCGAGAAGACTCACTCTCATTGGTCCCCGACAGCGATGACCTCACCGCGCCCGTATTTCTTAGCAGCGACCAAGATCGGCATTTGGTTGAATTTTTTTCCCGTTTTTCACGTTCTATCCAGCGAATTAAAATTCGAATATTTACAAACTTTGCCAAAATAATATGATTTTAACATCAGCGCGCTAAACTATTTTATTTTTAATAATTTTAACGACTGTGGTAGCGCTAACTATACCGAAACGTAGAGGTCATTGACCGTGCTCGAGCCGGCTCGAGCTGCCTCCTCCCATTGACCGTTGACCTTTGGCGACTTGCAACGCATCAATAAAAACGACCGAAAACAATGGATCGCCCAAAAAAATCGCCGGTTTGGAATCATTTTTCAATCTGTGCGGACAATAACGGAAAAGCCAAATGTTCGTTATGTAAAGCCATAATAACACGCGGTGGCACGGTGGCAAGTAAATATACCACGTCAAATATGCGAAGACATATAGAACTTTTGCATAAAGAAGAAGCCAAACTCGTAGCACAAATGGACGCTCAACAAGCTCAGGTACGTTGATTTTCAGTACATACATTCAATATTAACTTATTTAACTTTGGGAAAGTTGTTATTATTAAAAAAAAAAAAAACTACACCGTTAAATTTATTTTTTGTTTGTTTTTGTAGTTCTTTAAAAAAGGCAAAAATGCGGACTAATTTCCTGGATCAAAAATCCAATTCTTGAGATTTAAAAAGTTTCTATTTTAGAAATATTTTGGAAAAAAATGTGTATTTTTTTCTCAATAACTGTAAAAATTGGAACCACATTTTAGGACGCAGAATTGGCGTTTGGGATCGAGAAAATTGTTTCTATTTACAGCTTTTTTATGTTGGTTTCGTTCCTTTTTTTTTCCCTTTGCTTTCGTTCCGTTTTGTATTGCGCACAGTACAAAGAACGAAAGCAAAATAAAAAGAAAATGGAACGAAACCAACATAAAAAAAAGCTGTAAAGTGCTGAGGATGTTCTGCGCACGTCCTCACACCTATTTTATTTGTTTTTAATAGTTCTTTCTATTTAACTTTTTTTAAACTCGGAGGTGCAGAAAATTCTTACTGGGGAAAATTTCCATGAATTTTGACTACATAGGCAAGCCATATTTCAGCAAATTTTCACAGTTCTCCGAAATTTCCCACGAATCTCGTTCTGGCATTTCTATTCCGGCATATTCTGCACCTCTGATAAAACTAGGGGGAAAATTGTTATTATTTAGAAAAAAAAATTTACTGGCTGAAAAAAATCGGGAAAAAAAGTCCACATCCTGGAACTTTTTTTTAGACTAGTTCTTTAAAAAATGAAAAAATACGGACTAAATTTCCTGAATCAAAAATTCAATTCTGAGTTTTAAAAAATTTGTTGTTTCTATTTTCGAAATATTTGTAAAAAATAATTTTAAAAATCGGAATCACTTTTTTGGATGCAGAATTGGACTTTTGTATCCTGAAATTGTTTCCTATTTTATTGTTTGATTTTTCTTTCTATTTTTAATTAAATGATTTTAGAAAAAAAAATTCGACTTAAAAAATGTCAGGATGTGCTGTTTTAACATGTTGCCCTGTAGTTACAAAGTTTGGCTAGCCTATACGAAAAGATACTAAGTATTTTTTTTGTATTTTGTTTCAGGGGAGGCCTACAGTGCTAGGTACATTTGCTGGCAGCAGATCACAGCCTACAATATCACAGTCTTTAGCAAACCAGGGCTTTTACTCTACAGAACATCCCAGATATAAATTGCTGAACAGAAAAGTGATGAACATGATAGTTGTCGACTGTCAGCCTTTTTCAGTCGTTGAAGATGAAGGCTTTCGTGAATTTGCCTCTACAGCTGACAGCCGTTACGATATGCCCCACCGCACCTACTTTTCAACAACTGAATTGGATAACACGTACAATGAGAAGGAAGAAATGATAAAAAAATGTCTTGCTGAAACCACCAATAAGCCACGATCCATGGCCTGCACATGTGATGTCTGGACATCACGTGCTACTGACTCGTATCAGAGTTTAACTGCACATGTTTTAGACAAAAACTTTCAACGCCACTGCATTGTTTTAGATACAGCATTTATTACAGAAAAACATACTGCGGCTCACTTGCTCAATATTGTGAATGAATCACTCTTGATGTGGGATATAACTGCAGACAAGATCGTCACGTTTGTTAGAGATAATGGTCGCAACATTACGGCAGCATTTAACATGGGTAAACTGCCAGCTATTGGGTGTGCTGATCATTCACTACAACTAGTAGTAAATGACGGTCTAGCAAGTAGTGAGGAGGTGCAAGAATGCCTTAAAAAATGTAGAGGGATTGTTGGACATTTTAAACGTTCATCCCCAGCATCCCACCTGTTGCACCAAAACCAAATCAATTTGAAAGTTCCTGTGCACAACTTGATTCAAGAAGTGGCCACACGTTGGAACTCAACGTTGGAAATGATGACAAGACTAGTGGTGCAACGAGCAGCACTGACAGCAACCCTACCCGATACAACTTGTGAACACGAGCTGTTTGAGAATGAATGGGTTACCATTGAAGAGCTGATAGAGCTATTGGAGCCAATCCGGGAATTATCAAAAAACTTGGAAGCAGGTGGCGCAACAGTTGGAATGGTCATTCCAGGTGTTAAATTAGTGGAAGGTCAATTGGATGACATGCCAGAACAAGAAGAACAACCTGAAGTTCAAGCTGTTCGCATAGCTTTAAAAGCATCGTTAAAGAAGCGCTTTCAGGTCCTGAACACACAGCCACTTTTTGCAGTTGGTGCTCTCTTGGATCCAAGGTTCAAGGACTGCTGCTTCCCGACTAACTACAGTGCAGCGTTTGCCAAAAGTCTGGTAGCAGATAGTTTGAGAAGGATGGTTGCAGAAGCACCACAGCCAACTCCACCATCATCAGAAGACCCTCCCCCAGAAAAACTAAAGAAAACCAGCCGTAAGAGCATTTGGACACATCACCGCCAAACAGAAGCCAACACTAGCGGTCCTACCCGAAACACAGAACTAGAGACTTATCTGTCACAACCACAATTAGGGATGGAGGCCGACATATTCGCTTGGTGGAACAACCACAAGGATCAGTTCCCCTACCTTTCCCGTATGGCAAGGGAACATCTGTGTGTGCCACCTACATCGGCTGACAGTGAGAGACTTTTTAGCACAACCGGCAATATAGTTACGCCAACCAGATGTTCACTCAACCCAGAGAAAGTCAGAAAACTAGCTTTCCTGAAAAAAAACAAGGACATCATTTTGCCACATTAAATAAAAAATAAATAGGCTGATCAGTTAATTGGCGATAGGCTTATGTTTCAATCAATTAACAGTTGGCATAGGCTACCTTTTTTCCTTTTTTATGCTTTCATTAAGATGAAGTGTAATTCTACTTAAGCATTCTACTTAATTGTGCAAACAGGGATAGAATAACTTTTTTTTTTCACTTTCATTAAGATGTATTGCTCGTGTAATTTTGTGACAGATGGAATAAATGTGTGATTTGCAACAAAACTGTCTTATAGTCACATTTTTTGCATTTGGGCTGTGCCTAATGACGTAAATTTGAAAATAATCGGGAGTTGGTATTCTGTATCGGTAACCGGCATCGGTAATCGGTATCGGGAATTGGTATCGGCAGATATTTTCTGATTTGACCGGCATCGGCTCGGCTCGGTAAAAAATGGGCTCGGGACAGCCTTAGTTAATACCATACTAATGTCAATACATGCAAGAAAATGCCACCTTTAATTAAAAATTCAACATTAAATGAATCAAAATTAATTCTGTAATCCTTAAAAACATCGTAGCAGTTGATTTCAAGAAGTTCGTTGCTAACTCCAGCGGCCATATTGCTTTTGAGAGGCCACTTCCAGTTTAGCTTTGGTGAACCAGATCACTCAGATTAGGTTTTTGAATACTACCGGAAGTAAACAAACTTTATGAGGCACGCTGTAGCAGGGCTATCTACAGTACTGGCCGGATCTTGAATGAAAAATAGCATTACGAGACTGGGTTGGCAGTATGGCCGCCGAAAGTGCCGCTGATGCGATGAGTTGCCGCAATTTGTCAACAGATGGCGACACCCACCGTACAAACTGCCAACGAACGTGTTGCTTTTTTTTTGCAAACGCAGTGAAATAGCTTAACTGTGGCTGAGTGTTATTTTTTAACACCATTTAAAAATACTCTTATAAATAATAAAAAATTTGCCACCAAAATCTACGTAAAAATTTTAATTATTATTTCGAAAACCGCCACTAGCCACCAATAGATGTCGCGTCGCACCGTACAAAGTTGCTACCTCGAAGAACAGACCTCGACGAAATGAACCAGACGTGGCGGCCATTTTGTCTACCCTCCTAATATCGTTGTAGAGCGGGCCAGTTAGTTTAGTGGCCATGGCTGTAGCTATCAAGGTAGAGATGAAAGCTTGTAAACAATTAGGGGCCACAATAACGTTTTCCAGCATTAAATCATTAGAGTTAACATCTGTTATTTACAATTTAGGTATGTTTTAGGGTTCCAACCACCAATAATGGTTCGTCGTAAAAGTTTTTCTGTTGATTCTATTAAAAAAAATTATTTTGAGCTACGGCCCCTGACATGCTCAAGTTGTGCTTTATAATTTGTTTAAAACCGTCTATCATTGTTTTGTTTTACGATTTTGACTAAAGTTTATGTCTTATTTGATGCTAATTTTTATTTTAAATTTATTTTAAGTGTATTTAAATCGATTTTGATTTTGATTTTGATTTTGATTTGAATGGATTCGATTCGATTTCGACAACGTAATAAAATCGAAATCGAGTCGAAAATTTCGATTTTCGCACAGTGCTAGTCCCCACCCCCTCCAAACTACAGTTAAATAAATGCAGATCTGCAATTTGAAAGTTTTTCCCAGAGAGGTTAATTTTTTTGAAAATTAAATTTGTACAATTTTTAAATGTAAACTTTAAAAGAAAATAATTCGTAGTGTGGACTGTGGATTAATTACAAGCATGCTTCTGTGTTGATTTTCTAGATTTTAGGCCTTTTTTTTAGGCTGATTGTAAATATGGAAAAAGTTATTGGGAACTCTTTATTTTTTTGAGTTCTTCCCCCCGCTGTTTCCGCGTGACTGGATCAAATGTAAAATGCATAAGAAGAACCAATTTCATAAACTCACTTTGTTTTTGCGTGTGGTGGCAGAAATGGGGTTAGGGGATTCTCATTAGTCCGGGTGCTTTGGCCTTTGAAGTGAAAGGAACACATGTATGTGTCCTTCGTTACGTTTGCCACATTAAAATCTTTCCTTCCACAAGCCAAAACCCATCGCTGGCATTTCACGGAAAAGATTTCTTGTCAGGAAATATGTAAAACCTGTCGTCGTTCATATGAAGTTTGTAGAAATACCTACTATCGCTGACACATTTGCCATGCGCGCAGCGATTTGTTGTAACCATCTTGCTTATCTACCTTCGTCCAACGATCTACAAATTAACTTGCTTGTGCGAGTGGTTCATTCATTGTACGCGCGCGCGCCACCATGGTTCAAGTGTACATGTGAGGTTACCTATAAGCGATAGAGGGAAGTCCCCTAACCCAATCATGCGTCCAAGGCACAGGCTAGTACTGCACTTTCACGAGCTCTCCTGTCTGCTTTAGTTTCCTTGGTATCTTGGCAATTGTTAGTCTAGCTTGATTGGTCAGGAATGATCTTCCGTTATGGTCAGTTTAACATTTGGAAAGGTCTTCCGTTCAGTAAAATCTGCCTAGGTTTGGTAAGCTCGGTGTTGGCGAATTTTGATCAGTACACCCTTGTCTGTGAATGTCAACAGCAGACCTGCTCCAGGTCTAAACATTACCACCCAGTCATTCTGGAAAAATCAGCCTCTGCACTCAGTTTACCATTAACAGCACTCGACTAGAAGTCAGTTGGTCGAGGAATGGCACCTACTCAATGGAAGACGGCTCAATTTACCCTTGTTCATAAACGATGATCTAAGACTAATCCATTCAACTATAGACCAATTAGTTAAACAAACATCCCAGGCAAAATTACTGAAGAAATCACCCACAAACAAATAATTTAATCTTGCTGACAATGACTAGCTTCATCCTAACTAATTTTGGGGAATCCCAAGGAGGTGAACAACCTGCATTCTCATTCATAGAATCACTCCTCACTGCGTTAATTGATGGGAAAGTCCCTCTTACCTACCTGACCAATCAGCACCCTTTATTTCACCCTTTGCATACAATTTTTTCTTAATTTATGCAATTTTTGATGTCATTCACACTTCCCTCGTCACATCCGGTCCCTCCATCCAACTTCCTCCTCCATGCCTACTCCCCATTGTCTCTCTTGCCGTTGTACCGGCCAGTTACGTAACTGTAGAGTTGATTGAGGCCTATAACAGTGAGGTTTAGTCATGCCAAAGGAGGAAAAACCGACGTCGCGTGCTATGGCGAGTGGATTATCCGGCGGATGGCGGAATTTTTGGCATGGAAACAGTGTGGAAACGGACGGACGATGTTGAATTAGTTTTTTTTTTGTGGGGCGGTAGGTGCCTATTGGCTCGTCTTTTTTTTAGTCATGTGGTTTCCTTTTGGTTAAAGGGGGAAAAGAGTGGTCCACTGACGGCCTTCGGTGCCTTGGTATGAGTGCATGGGGGACAGGGCGGTAGGTCAGACTATGGAGGACCTGGCATCCACCGTGAGGCTGGTCGTTTAAAACCCTGACGTAGAAAGCCTGCGTGCTGCTGACGCGGGGTACGAGCTGTGGTTCATGTGGACTGGCGTGCCTTTAGTCGGCTAGGGGTGACAGTACACCACCCGATGTGGTCATCGTTGTATGTCGCCATTAGACGGAAAGGACAACGGCGCCCTTTCAGTATCCCCGGCTAAATTGGGGGAGGGGGATGCATTGAAGTGTCAGCGATCGTACATTAGAAGGACGGAGCTTTCACGAGGTGCGGAGATGCTGCAGACTGGACACGGGCCGGAGCAGATGTTTCTGTCCTACTTACGACCACACGGGCCAGTGGTTTCCAAACAGGCATTAGCGAGGTGGCTCTTTGCTACGTTGCAGGAGGCCGGCATTGACGTAACGCATTTCCGGGTCGACTCTGTGTGCTCGGCGGGGGCCACGGCAGCTTCGGATTGCGGAGCATCGCCGTTTCAGGTAATGGTGATGGCCAAGTGGTCATCGCCATCAGTACATCACTCGCACTACCAGCGAGAATTGGTGCCGGATCTGGTCGGACAGCTGTGAAAATGGGTGAAAAGGTATAAGGCCTGCTGTAACAATCCGGATGAGTGGCTGGGCTGCGCCTTGAGTGTGAATCTATCCCACCAGTTAACACAGCGAGGAGTGATTCTACCAATGAGAATTGGTAATTCTATAAGAGCACTTGTTCTCGCAGGAGAATCGAAGTTCTCAAGAATAGAATCCAACGAAGCTCTGTTAAAGTTAACTTCCCGCCCGCCTCCGCTGGCGCAGGTGAGGGTACCAGCCGGCTGAAGGCAATGGGAGTAGGCGTGGAGGAGGAAGTGGGATGGAGGGACCGGATGTGACGCGGGGAGAGGGAATGACGTCAAAAATTGCATGAATTAAGGAAAAATTGTATGAATAGGTGCCGATTGGTCAGGTAGGTAAGAGGGGCTTTTCAACCAGTTAACACAGCTTCGTCGGATTCTACTCTGAGAACTTTGATTCTCCTGCGAGAACAAGTTCTATGGTAGAATCACCAAATTTCGTACAAAGTAACGCACTGGATTGATGATGGCCTCCAAGTCGACACTGTCCATTATGATTTTGAAAAGGCTTATGACATTATTCCTCACAACCTGACTGCCGAAGACATCGAGGGAAAAATGCTTGCCTGGTTCGGTGACTTTCTGTCTGCTAGACACTACCAAGACTCCCGTCGAGGGAGCTCTGTCAGAGCTACCAGTACTAAGCGGGATTCCGCAAAGAAGTGTCTTTGGTCCACTGTTATTTGTCGTGTTCATCAAATTCCTCCAAGATTTGTTTACCACAGTATTTTTATGGAAGACCCTAAACTCGTTCAACCATCTAACATATCTGAAACCGCTGTTATCACCCAACAGAGCAATTATCGCGTTACAAACTGGGTGGAGGATATGAAGATGAATCTGAATGAAAACAACTGTTGTGTAATATCAATTAGGGCTCACCCAAAAAGATCTCTAGACAGACTGTTTCGCCCTTTTTTTGGCTCGTCAGTAGAGAATACTTATTAAATACATATTAAATGATCAATTGGTAAAAATTGTCCTAGGCCTGGGTGTCAACCTTTTAGTTGAATGGAGCCCCAAACAAGCAGACGTTTCTGCTCTTTCGCTTGCTGAAACCGTATTCGTTTCGCCCTTGTCAAGTGTTGGGTCCTCAGATCGGCAACCTACAGTTGGAATCACCTATACCTTCATACAGTTGGACGTCACCTATACCTTATGCAGTTGGATGTTGGACGTCAGTACAACAGGAGTCATTTGCATTTACTGCATTCTGTGGAATAAGCTTCCGCTGGTTGTAGCGAAATCCCCCTCAGTTCTTGCATTCCAAAAACATCGTGGTTTTGTGTTGTCTTCTCTCACACCACCCTACGACTATAAAAATAAAATTGGTAGTAGGAAATACTCGGCTTTCTGTCGAATATTAATTCAAGTTCAAATTTTAAACACTTGAATCCTTTAGTAAACTTAACAGGCATGTGAACTTTTCACATCAGTTTTTCGAAGTTCTATCCTTAAGCGAAGCGGTTTTCTTTTTCATGGCACTGTGCCCTTGCGAGAACACAATTGTGCTAGAGTAAATCTATAATGAACAGCACAGATCTTGGAAATCTGCGTCGTGCATTAACCAGTCTCAAAATTTTAACTGCAAATCCTGGCTCACATGTACAGTAGGCGACAACGAGTTTGTCCTGACAACAATGGTAGGCCTCAACAATGCAACTTTTATGACGAGGATTGCAGTTTATACATTGTTGGAGGCAGTAGCCTTCAACCGGTCCCCGTTGTTCGGCCCGTTGTTGTTTGTTCGGCCTTTATTGTAGGAGACTCGAAACGAAAAATGGCAGAGGGATTTATTTTCAATTTTGTGAGAGAGGACTTAAAGGAGTAAAGGAAACACACAATTAATCTGAATGAAATTCCATAATAAAGGCTAACCAAATCACAGCTATGTTTAGTGTATCGAACAAATATAATTTCTTTTAATGAATTAAACTAAAACATTTAAGAAAACAAAAAGTAGTTAAAACAATGTTTTTAAAATTTGGCTTTGTCCGAATATTAGTCACGTTGTTTGCAATGTAGACACTATATTTTACTTCTTTTTTTTTCGAAGCACGAACCCAAACTGGGTTTTACACAGGTAAGCACAACAAGAAAAGTTTTTTGTCACTTTCCAAGAGCATCATTTAACTTTTAATATTGTGATACAGCCAAACCAAAAATATTGGTTTGTACGTTTTTGCTCGTAAGGGTTTTTAACAAATAAAAGTGCGAGTTTATTTCCCTTGGTTTTTGGATTTAAAAGACTAACAGATCTGAGTAATAGCATGAATAATAGTAATTCAAACCACTGCTGTGCAATCAGAACATCAAACGTTTAATTCATAGAGCTGAGGATACTGATTGTCATAACATTAATCAACTGTCTGGCCGGTAAAAGTTAATTAAGTGGTTCTCATGAACACACGCATGGGTTTTTGCTTAGCACATGGACAGGGCGAAACGATTTCCAGAGTCTGTATAACTTGAGTGTCGGGCCCCCTTTTCTCTGTTAGTTCAGAGTTCTACAATCAACTAACTCTCTGTTAGTTGATGAAACTCCTAAGTTTAAAGACTGAATATTTCGGAAACATTCGAATTTGTGTAAGCCGTTAATATTATGAGCCGTTAACTATAAGGAGCCCAAGATATAAGGATAGTGTCCCGAGCACTAAAATAAAACAGCAAAGCTTGCATTGTTTGCTTCGGTGTAATAGCTTCTTGGTCGGCAGCGTAATTGCGATTTTCGGAACTAACTTATGTGCCCGATATCAAGAATTTATAGGGTTTGGGAGGAGAATTTGTAACTCTAAAAGTCCCTATTGAAACACGTTAGATCGGTCCCCATTAGTTCAGTCAGAGTTTTCAGAGGGCGCCACGTGTTCCATCTGATAATTTTTGCTCATTTTTCAGCCCAAATCTAAAGTAAACTAAATTACAAGTAATGTAGGCCAAATAATAATTAAAAGCAAGCTAGTTTCGTTAAGTTTAGTTTAATTCTAGGCTAAAAACTGAATTGAAATATCCACATGAAACACATGGTGCCCTCTATAAACTAAGACTGAACTAATACGGCTGTATCCAAGGCGTTTCAGTATGGGTCTCAGTCACAAATTCTCCTCCCCAACCCTATATATTCTTGCCGATATGAAATTCTACATAAAAATAACGCTAGTGACATTACAAAGTTAAACAACGAAAGCTCAAGTCGCAATTCCCTGGGACCGTAAATTCCCCAGACGCAGTGCAATATCCCCCCCCCCCCCACCCCCTTTTCTAAGAGCCGTTCAGATGTGTGGCGCAACTAAGAACTTAGATCTAAAGATAGACTTTTATCTAACACGCAATATTTTCACTTTTTTTGTCACTTTTTTTTTTGAAGACTTGTACTTAGCAAAATATTTCTAACACGATTAAATATACTTTTAACATTATAAATGTTGCAGTATACTGTTAAGCTAGTTTTCGCTGACTGAACACTTGTGTTACATTCAAATATAAATTATGTAAATAATTAACTCAACAAAAAACGGATTCGCAGTTTTAAAAAAATCATTCGATCCTGTATCCCCATGAAATTGACAGCTGTGAAGGCACACAAATAAAAAACGGATCAGAGTTCAATCAAAGAAAATGAAATATAATTTGAACACCAATTCCTGGAACTAGCATTCAAATCATAGTTCTTTTCATTCGAGTGAATTCTAATCCGTTTATTTGTGTGCCGTAATCCTCATATCCTTCCCCCCCCCCTTCCCTCAGCTGTGAGTTCTATGGGGCTACCAGCTCTAATGCTTTTTATCTAAAATGTGAAGCCGTTCTTTTGCCGAGTTAATTATTACATAATTTATATTTGAGTGACGTAACGCAACAATGTGCAGCAGCGAAGTCGAACAAACACTTGACTATTTGCGTAACTAGCTTGACAGTACACAACAATATTTATAACGTTAAAGTATTTTTAATCGTGTTATGACTTTTTAGCAAAGTACAGGTTTTCAAAACAAAAGCGAAAAAATAATTACCTGATTATCAGAAGAAATTGGAGGAATGGCTCCGTTGTCAGCGTTAGCTGGGCGGTGATCTGGATGTCATGGATTCTAAACTTTAAAAAAAAATATTCTTAGTAAATGAATTCTGTGTTGGGATTTATGTTTAATTTACTCGTTTTAATTTTTAATTTTACGTATTGTTATAAAAAATAGCAGCCAGTCCGCACAAAAAGGGGTTGGGTGCCCTGGTTGCTGTTCATTACAAAATTCTGCACATTTTATTCATATTAATATTTGTGTATTATTTACAGTAATCAATGAGCCTTGTCAACTTCTCCGTGAAAAATGGCAACATAATTTCTTCAGTCTAATGGGTTTTCCTACTTTTTTCTGCATCAAAAGAAAATATATTCCAACACATTAAACGAAAAATCAATTTCCAAACAAACTTGTTTTTGCCTTGACCCATCAGTCTATTCTTTTTGTTATATGAATTTTCATTGGAACGACGAAATACAATACAGCGAATTAATTTGTTTCCCTTAGGCCACTTAAAAAAAGAAAGTTGTTTCTCGAACCTTATACGAAAAAAATCAGTGCGGGCGGGCAAATTTTTTTTTTAGTATTTATTTACTTTTTTACCATAATATAGGGGTTGTAATTTAAAACAAAGTCATTTTTGTTCTATTTTTCTAATTAAAAACTTCAACCAAATATGACGGTTTACACGGGAGCCCTATCACAGTATTTGGTGAGCAAAAAGAACACTCGCACAAAAAAAGAAGTCCGGTGAATTCAAAATTCTTTAGAACATTTCGTGAGTTGACATTTCTGGTTTCCGTAATTAAAAAAAAAAAGGACGGTGCGGGGGGGGTTTGGAGTCCGTGCGGCGGGGCTTGAGAAACAACTTCTTTTTTTTAAATGGCCTTAAATTGTCGAATTTATAACTGAGCAAGAGCTTTCAATTTTAGTGAACCTGCTTAGAGGTTACGCAAGCAAGTAACAAAGCTTTCTGCATGCGAGAAGAACTCGCAACAGGATTCTTGAGAAAGTGATTGTTGTAAATAACATTGTTGCTTGGACAAACTCGTTGTCGCCTACTGTACGTAGGTTTGAATTGATATTTCCCTACCCAAAAAAAAAAAAAACAACTGGAGTTCTCAATTTTGTGCTTGAAACTGCACTTTTGCACTTGAGACTGCAGTTCTAAATTCCAATTTACGGAGCACAAACTGCAGTGCTTACTTTACAGTGCAATATACAATTAATTTTAATTTTATTTTTTCAATTGATTTAGTTTTTTATTTGTTTTGCAGGCCAAAGAGAAGAAGGGAACTGCTGTGCAGGCTGATGACCCAGTTCAATTCATGCAACTTGCGTCGAAAGCTGATGTTGGTGGAACTGAGGTACTGGAAATGTCTGAAAATTGTCGATTAAAAAGCTTTTCAGATGTTGCCTAACTGTAAGTGATCTGGCTAATCGGTAAATATATATTCATTAGCTTTGTTTTTATTCTTGCAGAATATGTTTGACTTGAGTCTCTCCCAAGCAGTTGGCATTGGTAAGAAAGATGGTATGGATCCAACAGCAACTAAATTAAATAAGGTTCGTCCTGTTACTCAAAAGCTGGAATAGTGTACTATTGGATGTCATTGCTTGTTTAATTAATGAATGGCCAGACAAGCCTACCACAGGTGTAATGTTATTCTAAACCTGACTTTAAGCTGCATTTAAAGTAGTGCTTTTAACAAAAGTATGCGGATAGGCCTTTCGATTTATGTGGTCAGTACGTAAGGCAGTTGAGATGCAGATCGGTAAGAGCAGGTATTCAGTGTATTGTTATCTAATCAGAATCTGAATTTTTTAGTGATTCTCTTACAGATACAATACCGACAAAATTGCCACTGTTGAGAGGTCTTTATAAATTCAGTATTAAACGGATTACAGTAACAGGTCCAACACTCAATCTCGTACATCATACTTTAAATGACGAAAACTTGTTGATAAGCTTAACAAGTTTTGTTCTGCACAAAGTTGACTTTTCGGCTGTAACCCAAGCAAGAACACACAGTCGACCCTCAAAAGGTCAGGAAATGCAATCTTTTTTGAAATTTTCAATAGTCCATTTCAACGATCTTCAAGTGTTTTCAAAGTATATGTCTCCCTAGTTCATATCTTGGCTCTTGTGTTCTTTTTCAAAACTTCGAAGTTTTGAAAAACAACAAGAGCCAAGTTGTGAACCAGGAAGACTTAAATACTTGGAAAACGCCTTCGAAATTGCGTAGAAAGATGGTGTTTCCTGACCTTATGAGATTGAGTGTTAGACCTGTTGCTGTATTCCATATAATACTGAAGGTAATATTCTTAAATATCGGGGTTCATGAACTTCCTAATGAAGCCAAACACAGTAAACATTTACAAACTGACAAAGTTTTCATTCTAATGGTATGTGATAATTTGGAGCCGAGTATGCAGTTTGTACGCCACTTGACTCGTGGCTCACATTCATGCTCAAAAATTCAATTCCAGTTAGAAAGTGTTAACTTGGCCATATTTTACATACCAATATATTTGCAGTAGATATTGGTAAAGATATCTTTTTTGTTTAAATTGTGCATGTATTGTTCTAACGTAGAGAAATAATAGTTACTTTGAATGTTGTAAATTCAGATTCATACGAGTAACGCTCAAATTCAATGATGTACCGTGATGTAAACAGACGCACTCTGTGGGAGAACCTGACAAAGATAGGACTGAAATAATCGTCTTTTCCTCATACACCCTATCGAATATTCACGAAATATGATTTGAGTATTTCCAGTTTTTAATTTGAGCTTTACTCGTATGAATCTGATTATTATATTGACGGCTGCTTTCCGGTGTTGTTGATTAAAAGTCAGTAGCTGAATGCCTCAAGTCATATTGACATGTATACCGTACAGTAAAACCTCAAACTCTAACCGGGGGGAAGACTTGCATTGCTTGTTTGAGTTAAGCGGAGTTGCATAAAAATATACGGCGTTGCCTAAAACTACAAAACCGGCTGTTGGCCTGGGTAGTATGAGCACATCTGGGCATCTGTTTGCCAGTGCACAAACAGATGAGAAACATGCTAGTTATCAGGAAAATTGGCAGAGATACTTCTTACAGTACAAAAACGACATAAAATGTATGGTGTCAAAATGCATAAAACCACCATCTGGAGTTTGAGTTAACCATTATTTGTTTAGAAGATAACGAGGTAAACTTTGTATTGGGCCAACCAAACACCACAAATTATTTGACTTAAATGATAGTTTGACTTTGAATTAACGAGGTTTTGTTAGCGGTTACAAAGTAACTGAATTTTTTTTTCATGTGTCACCTTGATGGTGGAATTAGCTATCTAGGCGTAAACCTCTCCTCCTCCAATGATTCTTGAATGTATAAAATTTCCGAGCTTTTTTTTTTCTTAGTAGCTGTTGCAGTCGCATCACTGAATGAGATTCCCACCTGCCAGCTGGAAATCTCATTCGTCCAAGTCTCGTAGCCAGACTCTTGATTACGTTAACATTACTTCTAAAGTGTTTTTTTCGTTTTCTAATGCAAAATTTTATATAAAGAGGACTACTGCGTAGATCAGAATTCAAGGAATTTCAAATTAAAATTCAAAATTTGCCGCTCGAGATTCGCGGTTGATACAAAATATTAAGGCCATGCAAAATAAATAAAATGTTTCTCAGCCAAATAATTTACCAAAGAAGATCAGGCGTGTGGATTTTCTTTTTTCTTTTTATTTATTGAAAATGGTTATTTATTTATTGGATGAAAACAAAAACACCCAGCAGGTCCTTAAAGTCCACACAATTGTGAAATCTACTAATAATCCTGCATTTGTACCATTTTTTTAATTATGTTACTAATGCATAATCTTGCACTAGTTTACGAGGTTAAATGGGAGCTCGTGAGTCACAGCAATTAGTCTAAAAATCATCGTTCTAGAAGACGGCAATGTGCGATGATTATGATTTTTTTGATTGAAAACTGGATAAAAAAGCCAAAATGCTTGGCGTTTTCTAGGATGTGGTGTTACCTGAAAGACATTTACTTTTTTGTTTATGCGACCCAAGTTATTTACTCACCAGTGAGATGAAATTCAGTCTTGTGTTAAATTTTCTTTTTTTTGACTTGTTTGTCTGTTCAGGTGACTCAATTGACTGGTTTCTCGGATCCTGTGTATGCTGAAGCTTATGTCCACGTTAATCAATATGACATTGTACTGGATGTTCTTGTTGTAAATCAAACTGCAGATACTTTGCAAAACTGTACCCTGGAACTTGCAACGTTAGGTGAGCCAGTTTTATGTTGTATTTTACCTGTATCTAATTGGTCGCTTGTCGAATGCAAGTTCAAATAACACGGTCAGATATTTGTTCTCTAACAAGGAGGGCTGCAGCGATAACACTGTTTGCCATTTTGTTTCCTTATCGATATATGTCCAGTGGCCTTGTAACCTTTATTTCTTTCATTTTGCCACATTGTCTGTGATGTGTGGCATCTTAATGCATATTTTTTTTTCCATTTTTTCGTGGATTTTGTTTTTGGTAAATAACCTCGGAATGACATCACTACTGACTTTACATTACTGACATTAGATACGACGTACACTACACAAAATTCCAAAACCAAATCCAAGTCAACAAGTACAATCTTGACGAATTCGGTAGTCTGTATTGCTGGAGTTGGAAAACCCAGCCGACTATCTTCCTCTGGCAGTATTTTATAGCTCACAAAACACTAGTCCCAGCTCATTCGAAATTGGCGCACTAAGTTGGCCTCCGATATTTACAAGGTTGGTGATCGGTAGGGATGTGCGATACTCGAAAAATTCGAGCCGAGCCGAGTATGAAACTTGTACTCGAACTCGGCTCGCTGCACGAGTCCATACTCGAAAAACTTGAATCCGGCGAAAATGCGATAACTTCGCCAATTTTTGACGGATTTTGACATTCCAATACACCAAATCGATCGTCTCGACGAGAGTTTTCCACTGGTACAGATTAAAAGTCAATAACTGAAACCATTATCAAGTTGCATCTTTAAAACTGGAAAACCATGACCCACAGAGTCAGTTAAGCACCATCTTTGTTCTTATTATCTTAACAAATTAAAGAGAAACTTGCAAACAAAATATTTCCATCAAATACTCGAACTCGGCTCGATACTCGATTCTTCTACTGCAAACTCGGCTCGACTCGACTCGAATTAAAAATTTTCTACTCGCACATCCCTAGTGATCGGTATTACGTTCTTGCTATTCGGCCTCTGTCATCTGGAAAGCCGGCATTCCACTTCTTCCTCAGACGTTTTCGAAATTCCTTATGCATCAGAAATTGGATTGCTGGGTTAGAAGGGCCCTGGATATTCATCAGCACGGTCTTCTCTCGGAAGTGGTGTTGAATAGCCAGGGATTCCAGTCCTCTTAGGTGCGAATCTCTGCTTGAGTATTTCAGTCGCTTCCCAGTTTATTCTGTGTGAGGTGTCCATCTGGTGAATTAACTGGAAAGGGACTGAAACTCTGCTGTGTCCAAGTCAAGCAGAGATTCGCATCTGAAAGTCCTTGCTATTCAACACGACATTCGAGAGAAGGCCGTACTGGTGAATATCCAGGGACCTTCTAACCCAGCAATTCAATTTCTGATGCATAACGAATTTTGAGAACATCCGAGAAAGTGGAAAATCGGCCTTCCAGATGACAAAAGGTCGAACACGTTCAACCTTGTACATATCGGAGGCTGATCACACGTACCTTGTAAAGGTTGGAGGCCAAGATGGTGCGCCAATTTCAATTGAGCTGGGACTAAACTAAACTCTCCATGATGAGAGTAATGCAGCTTTGACTGTCACCCGTCACGTCCCAAAACAAGCAGTGACTTTAAGCGGGAAAGGGCGGCGGTCAAGGGCCCCGGGGGAAGCCATTGCAAGGACCAGGTAGGGATCGACCGATACAGAAAAATACCGATCCGATCCCGATTTTTTTCCCCACAAGCCAATCCGATACAGATACCGATACAGATTTTTTAAAAAGTCAATGGGTCAGGAAGTCAAACTCCTATTTCATCATTATGAAACTGGTGTGCAAGAAAAGTAAATTTCTAATTTTTTTTATCAGTGGTGTCAGATCCGCAGGTGTACCTTCGACTGTAAAAAAAAAAAAAAATCCAACTTACACTGCAAATAGGCCTAATCCCAAGACGCCACCCTGAATCTGGCAATGCACATGCGTTGAATTCACTAAGCTGCTGTGCAGATGATGTCATGGGATACAAGCGATGCTATGCAGGAAAGGTTTCTCTCAAGCTAGGTGGAGTAGCCAGCGCGTACGGAAGTTGGTCGTATCGGCTAAAATATCGGTAAATAAACACCGATACATATCCGATACCGATACACAAAATATACCGATAATATCTGTAAATACCGATACCGATATTAATATCGGTCTATCCGTAGGACCAGGTGTGTTGAATTTTCATGTTTGGGACGGGTGCATTTCCAAAATTGTAAAGCATATATAAATACGGTATAATGCAGTATTTTAGGCTGAGTACAAACTACTTTTAGGGGTAAAACTACGTTTTGTGAGCTGTAAGGTAGTGCCCGAGGAAGAGAGTCTGTTGTTTTCCAATTCTGGCACCACAGGCTATCGAAAATTCCCAAGATTGTACTCGTTGTCTTGAGATTTGTTTTTGGAATTTTGCTTAGTGTGCTTCGTATCGAATGGCTTTTTCATTCCAAAGTAAGCATATTGACATTTTTAAATTACTGTCATTCCAAGAAAGATTAATGTCTTATTGAATGACAAAATCCGATAATTGTTTTCGAAATTGTTGCAACATTTTTGTTTTACTTGATACCTTTAACTTAGTCTGATGTTTTGGTGTTTGGTGGGGTGAATAGTGAGGCTGTGCCGGTTATGTAGTTTTTTTTTTCCGAACTGTTCTAGGAGCCAGTCACAAAATACTAAATAGATTTCAGGTACCGTATCAGTAGCCATGTTGGACATTTGTAACCGGCGTACATCGACGGCAACACGCAATCTACGGATCAAGCGCTCCCTGTGTGCGCCTTGCCGTTAACAGAGCTGTTGTGCGCATGCTGCTAACCACCGCATACATGCGGGAGTTGGCACAGCGCCCAACAGTCGGGTGCGAGAGTGTTCTATTGTTGGACTCCAGTTAGAACCGGATCGCGCCGGCTTAGCCGTCATCCTTTGGTTTCGAGGCTAGGACTCGGGCAGCTATATAACAGCTCGATCCTGGCCTCTCAGCAATTGGTGTTTGGGGTTCGGACTGAACGGTCAGAACCTCTTGAGCCTACAGGGTTAGTCAGAAGGGTAAATTCTAGCTGATGCCTAATATGTAATGCTATTGTGTGCAGTCCCCTAGCTGTACAGTAAGAAGTAAATTGGAATTGAGCCTTGTCTTGAAACTAATCGTCTACTTCCTTAGCAACCTTACATATTTTGGGGGCCTTGTCCTCAGGATTTGAATCCGACATTTTTTAATGCTTCCGATTCTGTTAGAATTCTGAATGATAAGCGTTTTCCAAGTTTGGGAAGGCAGTTTGTGGAATCCAGCCTGTGGCCGCGTTGTTGGATAAACCATGAATAGCCGAAGTTTTATTTTGACTTGTCATTGTCATTATTAAACTACCCACTTTCTTTTCTATTTGGGAATAGAAATTAAAGTAAAACAGTCGTTTTTGGACTAGATGAGAGTGGTCGACCAAAACACTCGGTGTCTAGAAAAATTACGATTTGGGGGTGACCTCGGACTCAGCCTGTGGCCGCGTTGTTGAGTATCCTTGGAAACCGTCTTTTTTTTAAACTAGTGAGTGCTGACTAGTATGAATAAAAGAACCCCGTTTATTTTTTATGAAAAATAAACGTTAAACTCGGTAGCTGTTTGTGAACCCAAGGGGTATTCACAGAAGCGTTATTTTTTTTAGTAGGCCTAAAAACCGCTAAAATAAAAATCACCGTTTTTCTTCGGAAAATAAAGTCACTACATTATTACGGAGTGGAAGGGATGCAAAAGTCTTTCGCTGCGAATATAATTGTGGAGGTTAAACAAGTGAAGGAGCACACTTTTTAACGTACGGGTTGAATGTTGATTTGTCTGTAGTGAGCTAACTAAGTACTCATTATTTAAGACTGCAAAATACTAGTAAACTCGTGAATTATTGGAGACTGTCATTTTAAAACAGTATTCAAGATTGAAGTTTGAGTAGACTTTGGGCCACCGGAGGACCAAAGTTGAAAAATTGACTTCGTGACCGAAAAAAAAAAGTTGAAATTTTTTTTTTCAAAGCTAGCGATTTTGTGAGTTAAGCATGGCAAACAAAAACGCTGCACCGAATCAACGGCCTTTAGTAGCACAGAATCCAAGCCTAGGAAACTTGCGAAAAAGGGCACGGACTGAGGAATGCAGAAATGCACCCTTAGTGGAAGATTTAGGTGAGGATCTAAACGATTCTTGGGGCCATGATGCGGATATTTCAGACTCAGAAATTTCGAGTGTGGAAAAAAGTCCGTCACCCCCAAGATTAAATCGTGAGGATGCAGAAGATCAGCATGGAAATGCCACTATTTTCACTGATTTTCGAAATTGGGCAGATGCTTGCCCCATGCCAAATGACCTCCGGCAGAAGGTTTTTAAGCAGTTAGAAAGCTGTTTTCAACCGGAAAACCGGAATAGAGTGAATGTCACCGCTCAACCTGGTCATGTTTCTCAACATGACAAGAACGAACGGAGGCCATTGCACTCTACGCCTGTCGTAGCTCACAGACGTTTAAATCGCGCTGTGGAGCCTACTGACAGTACACGGAATCCTCGTCTGCGCTATCCTGGAGCCAACCATGACCGAGTGGATAGACAGACGTGCGGTAACCGTGACGAATGGAGACAACCGGTGATGCATGCACCGGATGTAAATACGTTCAGGGATTATGAACCTGAACGTAGGCACAGAGTGTCGCCATCTAGGAACAGGAAAGCTGAGCATAGAAATGTGCAAGGCCGGACTGGCCCTAGCTATGTGGCCGGGGATTTTAACCGGCAACATAGGGACGATTTTTTAGGCCAGAATTTAATGCAAAATCAGTTTGAGGGATTGAGCATAAAATCGCCAAAAATCGCCATGCCTTCGTACATAGGTAATGGTGATGAAAAATCGCCGTCTGAGTTTTTGGAAGCACTGTACAAGTACAGCATTGCACTAAGCTTATCAGAAACTTATGTACTGAAAACCGTTGTTCCACTTGCTATGCAAGGCGAGGCGGAACGCTGGTACAGGGTGTTTGGTCCTTACAGGGACTGGGACACCTTCGAGTCAGATTTTAATTTGGAGTTTGAAGGTCCAAATTATATCGAGGACTTAAAAAGAGAACTTGAAGAAAGAACTCAGGCTCCAGAGGAACCTTTTTCAAGTTATGTTCAAGCTGTGTGCGGGTATTTTGACCGGTTATGGCCTAATGCTACTCAAGCAGAGAAAATTAGGCATATTCTGGCAAAAATGCACCCAGACTATAGGCAACATCTTCAGGGTCGTCGGTTCGACTCCCTGCGAGAATTGGTGAGGGAAGGAGGCAAGGTTAGTCAGTTTCTGCTAACACAGAGAACTTACAAGCCACCCCCCAACCCATCCTTGTCTGTAGAGCCACGCTTGGCATGGCACGGGTTCACCACTTACAGTGAAGCCGTGCAGGGAAGTCAGCCTTCAAGGAACGAAGCGGTGCTACGTGCGGGTCAGACAACCAGCACGGGAACCACACCGGCGTTCCAACACAAGGTTGAACCGGTGTCTTTTGCTGCTCTTGACCCACGAGGGTATCGAGCCGGCAAATATCACACGCAAAGCACCACGGGCTCTGTAAAGGCTGCTCCAAAAGCAGCGAATGTACAGAAAGCGAGTGTTGCAAAAGAAAATACGCCAGAACAACCTAAAAGGGAAAGAAAACCCTTTGATGGAAGTTGTTGGACGTGCCAAGAACAGGGGCACAGGTCCAATAGGTGCCCTAACAAGCCAAAAAACGCAGAAGGTCGTTAACCTGGTTAAACCGCGTTACGACCGGGAAAAGCGCTGATTGGAGAGCTAGGGCTGGACTGTGGAAAGGCACATTAAAACGTGTCTTTGCACCAAATGTGCGTTTGTTTAAAGGTGTCGAGGAAGAAACCAAATCAGGGACTGTACCTTTAATAAACATTAAAGTGGCAGGGGAACCTTTTTTGGCACTGATCGACACGGGTGCCAGTTCAAGTATCATTTCCGGGGCTACTGCACGTACTTTGCAGGCAAAGGGCGTAAAGTGGCGCAGGGATTGCTGTGTAACCTTTATTTTGGCAGCTGGTAATATCCAAGGTAGTGGCTATTGTAGAGCAACGGTACGTTGGCCTGGTGGCTATTCTGCGCAGCAGACATTCTTAGTTCTAGAAACCGCAGCAGACAGCGTTATCTAAGGACGAGATTTCTTGGGTCGGACTGGCCTCATACCGGACATCCAAAATGGTGGCTGGCGTGTAGGACCAGAGGAACAAGAAACAATTCCTTTTGCAAAAGCTGATCAAACGAAAGTTGAACAGCTTAAACAATTGGAAGTGGAGGTAGACCAAGAGAGGCGTGCAAAAGATGATGCTTTATTGGAAGAAAAAATCCAACAAGCTCATTGCTCAAATGCACAACGAAAGCAGCTTAGGAAGTGTTTACACAAATTTAAACATGTGTTAACATCAAAACGAGGCAGCACTCATCTCTACCAACACAGGATTGAGGTGGAACCTGGTACCAGACCAGTAAGGTTACCTCATAGACCAGTAAATAAGGAGACAAGAGCTATTATTGAAGCCCAGATGATGGAATGGATCAGGGAAGATGTAATAGAACGCTCTGTGTCCCCTTGGGGAGCTGTACCTTGCCTTGCCCCTTTGCCACCTTTTCCCTACCGTATTGATAGGAATTGGGGAGGGGGGGAGGCAGGCGTAGGCCTAAATCTCCCACTCCCACGAAAAAAAAAAAAGACTTAGGGAGGTTAGGAGGAGAAAATGGCGTCGGCCCGTTTCTGCCTTGAATACCACCTAAAACCTTTTTTTTTACGCACAATTTCACAAATATCAAAACTCCAATAGATTAAAGGCGTTTCTATGCTTACCTGGTACTTCAATCCTTAGCTTGTGAAGCAATACTGCAAGCCAGCAGCAGTTTAACGGGAGCGATGTACAAAACGGGCGAGTAGGAACAGAGCCGGTACAGTTGTGCGATACTTCCGGGTTTTGAACGATTCGCGGGCGAATTAGCATATTTTGCATAATCAAAACCCCGAGGTCGAGCTGCGCAGATGAACGAAAACGCGTTTTTTTCGAATCATATAAAACGTAAACAGGTTGATCTGTCCAGCACATCGTCGTGGCCATCTGTCGAAGGAAGGTTGGCTGAGAGGAAAAAAAAAACTAGAGGAAGATTTTGGGTCAAAATCAGGATGGAGAAGAAAGAAAACAAACGGGAGAAGATGACGAGAGGAAAGATGTTGGAAAGACGGGAAAGAGAGAAGTTTCACCAGGCTATGGGCAGAAAAAGAGGGAAGAGTCTGCAAGGAGGGCCGAGACGAAGTGTGGAGGAAATCCAACCAGTCAGGCGTCAGAGGGTGCTAAGCAGCAGCAGGTCAAACCTCCAGGAGAAGGCAATCGATCGTCACCAGCTCCGGGACCGTCGACCCAAGCCCAGGGATGTAGGCCCAAGCAGCGTAGTAGCACCGAAGGCAACAAGAAAAAACGCCAACGCCATTCCAAGAATAGGAAACCAGGTCCACCACCACCACCTGCAAAACCAAAAACTGCAGAGAAGGCTACCCAAACCACCATCATTCGCCAGCAACACGTGTCCGCCCAAGTCTGGACAGGCGAGTTTGGAAGAAAGTGCTTTTTCGCCAAGTCAACAAGCACTATGTCGCAGGCCTATTGGGACCAAGAACTGGCAACGTATGAACTTCAACTTGGAAAGCCAGACCATCCGTCGATCGAGAGGATGAAGCTCAAGTATGCCAACGATCTACCACCAAAAATGGATAATCCTTGGGGAGCACCAGCAGCAACTTCTACCCGGATGCCCTCAACTCAGGACACAGCCGAAATCCAGGACCATACAGCAGCTGGGCTACCCTTGGAGAACATTCCTATTCCACCAAATCCAGAAGTAGATGAAGAAGATGAGCGTTTTCTACTGGGTCCGGAGGACCTAATGGACGTCACACAGGAGAGCAGCGGGTCGGAAAAGTCGGGATAAAGTTAAAACTTTTCACACGCACACACACACACACACACACACACACACACCCCCCCCCCCCCTCAGAAGCCCATACACGAACTAAGCCCTGGTGACATAAGTGAAATAAAATGAAATTAAGTAATGTTACAGACGTTAAAAGTAGAGAAAAAAAAATAACACTATACTTACCTGGTGCAAATTTGAACAAAAATAATTGCAGAACTCCAAAGCTATTAGTGAAAACCAATTAAATGCAGAACTAAAGTGAAAAAGTGAGAATTTGAAAATAGCACTAACTCGAATTCAAAACTTTTGAAAAACTTAAAGTGACATTATGGATTCACATGAACTAGAATTTTATGTATTACGACAAAAATTCATTGCCCAGGAAAGAAGCCATTTGAGTGTGATGAATACGAACAATTGTATAATTCGCAGTTGCAAACACAAGGTCATAAAATGGTGGAGAATGAAGCCAATTTAGGGAGGTGCGGTGCATAGTACACAAACACACACGTACACGGTGGAGAGAAACGGTTTGAATGCGACATTCAGGAACTGTTGTGAACTCTTGTGTTAGTGGTGATGTGGATTTGTAAATATGTCAGTGCTTCGGAACGAAGATTGTTTTTTTTTGACGAAAATATGTTAATAATTTTAATGCATGGGCCACATTATAGGCTAATCTTTGAAGAAATCGTGAAACTCTGTATAGTTTTAAGGTTTATGTTGAATAAATCGCTCGAAACGAAAATTTGGGTACTAACCTTGCGGTACAGGAGGGTACCCATAGCGTTATGTAAGGCACATCGTTCCTTCACCTAAGCTAACTCTTAGGGGAGGGGGGATGTAACCGGCAACACGCAATCTACGGAGCAAGCGCTCCCTGGGTGTGCCTTGCCGTTAACAGAGCTGTTGTGCGCATGCTGCTAACCACCGCATACATGCGGGAGTTGGCACAGCGCCCAACAGTCGGGTGCGAGAGTGTTCTATTATTTGACTCCAGTTAGAACCGGATCGCGCCGGCTTAGCCGTCATCCTTTGGTTTCGAGGCTAGGACTCGGGCAGCTATATAACAGCTCGATCCTGGCCTCTCAGCAATTGGTGTTTGGGGTTCGGACTGAACGGTCAGAACCTCTTGAGCCTACAGGGTTAGTCAGAAGGCTAAATTCTGGCTGATGCCTAATATGTAATGCTATTGTGTGCAGTCCCCTAGCTGTACAGTAAGAAGTAAATTGGAATTGAGCCTTGTCTTGAAACTAATCGTCTACTTCCTTAGCAACCTTACACATTTACCCAGAACGCAAGTTCTTGTGTTGCTCTTTTCTGGTTGGTTGATCAGCTACGTGGTGTTAGGTTACCAGACCGCACCCTACTAGTACCTAGTGTCGGTTTTTGCACAAACCAGCTAGGTGTGATAAATAAGGCTGCGCCGATACCGATACTGGATCGGATCGGCTGCCGATATTCGCGGTATCGGTTCCGGTAACTTTAGCGGAAATATCGATAACTCTGGAACCGTTCTAGATTAAGACATGCGGTTTGCGGCGTTTTGCTCAGGAAATAACTGAGTATCTACCTAGCTAAGGTTTAACAGTGGGTTACTATTTAAAAAATTTTTATTTTAATAATTACTGGACTTTTGCAGAAAGCTACATCTTTGACAACAAATTGGGGATACAATTTTGAATATCCGATATCGGCAAAATTTATAAAACCGGATCGGTAAAGTTGGTATCGGTGCAGCCTTAGTGATAAACTTAATCACAGAGAAATGTTACTGGATAGATTTAATGAAACTTTCTTGTTTAATCAATAGGTGATTTGAAGTTAGTAGAAAAGCCAAGTCCCATGCTTTTGGGGCCTCATGATTTCTGCAACATCAAGGCAAACGTCAAAGTTGCTTCTACTGAAAACGGCATTATTTTTGGAAATATTGGTAAGTCAGAAATGGTCCTCCTTATCAGCGATCTAATGTTGAAACAAAATTGTCTTTGGTATTTCAACAGAATAGTAAAACTGATTAAAAATGATGATGCTTACCCAACACCTTCACTTGCCGTAAGCGTAATCATTTTAATCACTTTTATCCCAACGACATGCATGTATTTTGGAAATTCACAGAATATTTCAGCATTTTTCATGCCAACATATTTTTTTTTTACTTAGTGTATGATGTCAGTGGGGCGTCCAGTGATCGCAATGTTGTTGTACTGAATGATATTCATATTGATATCATGGACTACATTGTTCCTGCCACCTGTACGGACACAGAATTTCGCCAGATGTGGGCAGAGTTTGAATGGGAAAATAAGGTAAGGATGTTCGAAAGAATTTGCTGTAAATGTATATTTTATGTAGGTATACAAACCAAATCATTTATTTAAATATTTTTGAAATTGTGCAAAAAAAATTGATTGCTATAATTGGGAAAAACGAATGCCGGTTTGTACTTTGAAATTCGGAAGACATTTATTAATTCGATGGAAATAATAATCGCCCAATTTCCAAAATTTAGACACTCGTAGCAGTACCAGCAAATTTTCGACTGACCATTCTCTGTTATTTTACTGCTCGTCGGTCTTCATCTGGGTTTTGACGCTTGGTTTTTGAAAGTTTTGTGTCTACTCCATCTTGTTCAGTTTCGTTTGAATTCGTCGGTGTTTGGCGTTGCCTCCGACATGCATTAAGCCTACTGCCACTTTTCATTTGCTCTCGGGCTGGTCCGTTAGTTGTTTTTGCATAATGTTTTGTATCGTGGGGTTGGATGGCAGCTGCAGATTCATGAGCTGTGCCTCAGCTTTTTCGAAATGTTTTGTAGCCAATGAATCCAGGGCTCGCAAGTGCCTGTCATTAGCAGAATTCTGTATCAGCAGGGCCATAGTTGTAATGATCTTACGTTTCCAACACCATCAACAAGGACACCAAAAATAGCATTGCAAAGCATGGATACAAACGCTGGTTAACATTGTTTTCTGTTCTTCCAGCCTTCCTGGAGAGAGTAATCCCCACCGGAAATTCCGGCATGAATTACTACCGCCAGGAAAGCAGGAAGAACAGAAAACAATGTTAACCACCTTCCGGAAAATGGTGTCAGCACATGTGCTTTGTGCTTGTGAATCGTGTTGTCGTTCTGAAGGTTGGTGATGGTTAGAAATTAGTTTTAATTTTGAATTATGTTAGGTATTGGAAGGAGGACGATCTAATAAACTAAATTTGTGAGTAATTGAGAATGAAGGCATTTTGTTTTTGTTACACTGAATCCAGATCACGCATGACAATGATCGATCACGTAGACCTCATCTTGTTTACGATCTTGATCCGCTCACGTTACCGATAGTTAGTATGGTTAGAAATTAGTTTTGGCTGCGAACTATGTTATTTTGGCGGAGTGACCATGCAATAACCTAAATTTGTGAATAAATCAGATCTAAGACATTGTGTTAATGCTTAGATAGAATGCAGATCACGTACGCGAATAACTGCATTATCGCTGACTTTTCTGTGACAGAAAACTCCCTCCCTGGACAAAAGTTTCTAACGCCCAACCCCCAATTTTTGATAAATTAATTTTACAAACCCACGGGCATTGTAATATACGATTTATGGTAAACTGGTGAATGTTTTTAAAAAGTAACTTGTTCTCCAGAATTTTTATTTTCTTATGTTACTTATTAAGTTTGTTTCATTTTCTAGGTGGCAGTGTATACCAACATAACTGACTTGCACGAATATCTTCGCCACTTAGTGAAATCAACCAATATGAAATGTCTTACTCCTGAAAAGGTAACATTTGTACGTAAATACCTAGCAATGCTAATGTGATGCTCTAATTCGTGTTGTGAATGCGTGTATGCTAACCAGACAATATTTTCGGTTGGGGCAGAGGAGTTGCTTCTCCTACGTGCATGTTCTTTTAACAGATGTACAATACATTCGCAATCTTGACTTGTGACTATTGAGTGGTATATTGAATATCAAATATGATAGCGCAAGACTTCCTGCATTCTTAGTGGTTGCTCTAACAGCTGCTCTGCTGGGTGGACCCTGTCTATGGGCACCAGCCGACTGTAGAAGGTATTGCAACTTTCTCATTGGTAGCCAGAATCTGCCTCGTTGGCGCAGTGGTTAGAGCCCTGGGCTAAGTCCCAATCGGGCATGTGGTGTTTTTTTTTTTTTCTTTCTCCAGTTATATAGTGTGTATTCTCACCAGGCCAATCTTAAATGCAAACTTTTTGCTTCATTAACCCACTAATTTGGATTTCTTGTTTAATAAGAACAGAAATTTCTAGTAACAACTAAAGTTGCAAAAGAATGAAATTGTCACTTCTCTTATCTTAATATACATGTGTAATTTGCCGTATTTGTCATTTATGTGAGGCTACATGGCATGTGTAATCTTCACTAGTTCATAACGTAATGGAAAAAATGAAATTGGATTTTTTTTTGTGCAGGCTTTAGCTGGCGACTGTGGATTCATGGCTGCCAATTTGTATGCTCGATCCATTTTTGGGGAAGATGCTTTGGCTAATTTAAGTGTCGAAAGGTCATCAGTGACAACTGGAAGACCCATTGCCGGCCACATCCGCATTCGTGCCAAGAGCCAAGGAATGGCCCTTAGTCTCGGTGACAAAATTAACACAACTCAAAAATGGGCCATGAAGATGGGAGCCTAAAATAATTTGTAGCTGAATTAGTGATATGTTAAAAGGAAATGTTAATTGTATGTTGCAATCACAGCTCAACATTTTGGTTCTGAACAGGGTCTCGGTACATTGTGTTGTTTTGCTATGACACCACATAGTATCAGTTTTGTTGCGGTTTGTGTGCTCCTGCGGTGTTAACAATAAATTTATTTACTTTTGGTGCCAAAAACACCACTTGCTGAAAATTTAGCAGTTGGAGCTCCATATGACGTATTCTCTGGTCCACCTTGAGGCAAACTAAGTTGTTGTTATAATTAGCCACTAGTGCTAATTGCGTGTAACACCCAGGTGTTCGTAGTTGGTGTACACATTTTCTGAAAGCTACAGTTATTTTATTGACTACTGTTTTGGTTCCTTTGCGCATTTTAGCGTATGTTCTTTAATATGAACCAAGTGCTGAAATGTTGGTTGCAGTATGGTAATGGCTATGCGGTGTGCATCTACATTTGGCCTCAAAGATCGAATTTGCATCATCACGATTTCGTGCAAGCAAATTGTCTGCTGTAGCATAAACGTGAACCAGCCGTGTACGTGCAAGGGCATTTCTACACGAAACACTTTACAGAAATAGCTTAAGACAGAATGCATTGCTGCTTGGAAAGCTGTAAGAATTTCATTACCGTCCAAGAGATACGACTATTCTTGACCTGCATTTTGTTTGATTATTTAATCGGATTTAAAGTTTGGTAATTAGCTAACCTGATGCAGTAAACACTTGGCAGTGCGTGACAATTTGTTTTTTTCGGAAAGCATAATGGTGGACGTATGTGTACTCTCTGGTATTCGTAGCTACTTTACCTAAAATGGTATAGTAGGTTTGATTAAGGTCTTCTGGCTTTATTTGCTTTACTAGTCTTCATTTTAATTGTTTACAAACGTATAACAAACATATATACACTTGGACTTGTCACAGGATGCTCTATACCCAGTCTTGACTTATTGGCTGTTAAATATATTCCATCTAAATCATTGTTTCTGTTGAGTAAGTTTTGTTTATAGAAGGAATGAAATGAATAACATTGATTATGTAATTTATGTTAGTGGATTTCTGTGTTGGGTTGTATTGCAATGTGGAAATGTAAATACCATGAATAAAAAGGAACAAGTATTGCAACCCTCTCCAATCGTTGGTCATTTGGTAAATAAAAACTTGGTTTTTAGTCCTACTCGCTAAACGGTGACTAGCAATGGAGACTTAACATCCAAACAGCAATATGTTTGTTGGTTTGTTTCGTTTTCCAGGCGGGCGGGTTGGTACGGACTCAGCTAGACCGGCGTATGTTACGCCTAGTAGGGTTGTGCCGATTACTCATTTAAACGGTAATCACATTCTTGAACGAAAATCGTTTATTTTTGAAACCAATTTATGAAAGCAATACGTACACTACCTTTCACATAGCAAACCCACACTCGAAAGTGGTTTGACGTATCCGATCTCATAACGTATCCAGTCTCTTAAGCTATCATTGGCCGCTTTGACCTTCCAGATGTCTGATTTACAATGTACACAAGGTACTGTAAAGCTAGGAAAGAGTTTTGTATTTGTGGCGTTAATTACGTTTTAAACTTATCATGATTTTCTAAGCTGTAGTAGCTTATAAACCGATAAAGGAATTGGCCATTTTCAGCCCCCTCTTCCCCCTGTATACAGGGTGTTCGGAAATTGGTGTCAAATATTTTGAGGGTCCGCT
>JAHWFP010115281.1:16825-67042 GCA_023313725.1 Lithobius niger | reverse complement strand
AAGAGATGGGTGTAAAAAACATTTTGTATAGGTATACAAAAAACATTTTTATTTATTTATTTATTCTATTCCGTACAACGTGGTACATATGGGGTTTGGGAGAGACAAAAATGAACAACAACAAAATTATCAAAACAAAAGCAGTACACTCAATGTGGACCTCGGCCCAAGTTACTGATTGCCTGCAACACCGCAATGCCCTGTATGTGGTCATGGGCCCTTTGCCTCAACAGGCCGTAAGTCAGGGGGGTACGGATTTCGCACCATCTTCCCAGATGCATTAACCCCTCTGCAACAACTGCTCCAAGACCTTGTCCCCAATCATCGGTTCCCCCCCCCCCCCCTTGCAAGCAACAATCAGGGCATTGTTAGAGTTCAGTAATTACTCCACAGCGTAGCGTGTTGTAAAATCATGACAAGTTCTAAAGTGAGGAGGTTCCCGTCTCTGCAAGCTTGATGGTTGTAAGTATATCGAGACAACAGTAGAGCCCGTTTTATGACCCCATGATATACCAATGGCAGTTCGTTCATTGTCGCCATAGAATAGCTGCAGCAGGTTGCAAGACCGCACAGCGCCATAGCTCTAGTCCTCAATAGATAGACTTTCTCCTCAGGAGAGGAGGCAAAGGTGTGTACGATGGCATTGCTCTTCTTGCACACCTCTGACCGGACTTTTCGCACATGAAAATCATCCGACAGATCTCTACTCAGTTCTACACCCAGATATGTTACCGACGTGACCTAAGTGATATTTGTTCCATTCAGATGTAGAGGTTCAACAATCTCAGTCACCCCCAAAAATAATTCCGACCGATTTCAGGACGTTAAATGACGCCTTTTGTCTCCGCCCTGTAGCACAGCCTGTCCAGAAGGAAGTGAAGAGCACACTTACTGGGTGCCAAGAGTACAATATCATCAGCGTACGCAATAATATTCAGAGCAGTTCTGTTGACCTAGCAAGCGGTAGGCAAGCCGCCTAACTCTTTGACAGCTTCATCCAACACAAAGCAGAAAAGTAACGGAGCGAGGGGGCTGCCCTGCCTAACACCACACTTTGCCGCAAAGAGGGGGACAAGTAGTTACCACAACAAATAACCAGTGATTGCCGATCGTAGCAGTCTCGTACAATCTTAACTAGGTAAGTTGGAACTCTGCACCTCCTTAGGGCTTGCACCAAGGCGTCATGCGAGACCTTGTCGAACGCCTTAGCAACGTCAGCGAAACAAGCGTATACTCTTAAGCCAGCTTTGTGATAACGGCGCACAACTTCTTTCACCGCATAAACGGCCAGCATCGTGGAGTATTTACGCTTGAACCCAAATTGAGCATCACTTGTAGCAACCGTATTTCTCAGTCTGGTCAGCACGACGAGATCCAGGAGCTTTGCCAGTGGACTCATTAACGCAACCCCTCGATAGTTCTCACTACACGTAGGTCAGCAGTGGTTTTAAGAATGGGCAGAATAATAGTCTTTGTGGCCGGATCGGGGAAATGGGCATAAGTCAAAGAGGCCGAAAGAAGGAGAGCCAAGCGCTGCAGGGCGAGGTTACCTGCGTTTCGGAGATGTTCCGTGGCGAGCCCATCCGAGCCCGGTGCTTTATCACACTTCGTTTCCCTGAGATGATGATTTACTTCAACAGGACCAATTTCAGGCACAGTTCTAAGTTATAATTTTCAGAGGTTTTATTGGGGGGGGGTCAAGATTTCTTTTCAAGGTCTCGAAAGGGGGGAGGTCATGGAAAAATTTGGTGTTCACATTTTCATTTTTTCCTTCCCCCCGATAAATAACGACCGGACCCCAAGTTGGGTGCATCTACAGTGGTTCACGAATCTGTTAGTAGAGGTTGCCATTTGACAGACGGTTAAAGGCCAATTCTACGTCCATTGTTTTAAAACGTACGTTAACAACATTCCTGACTTCAAGTAAGAAGGGAAGAGCACTAAATGCAGTGAAAGCAGATAAAATGTAGAAGAAATATGAAATTGCAAATTGATTTCCAAGAGCTCTGCATTTGCACGAAAGAGGTCGAGGTACCCTGCTACCAGTTTCTGCATTGGCTTAGGGTGTTTTTAAGTTGTTTTAATATTAAGGCTCGGCCGATACCGGCATCAGTTTCGGAACGGTATTGGCTAACTGTTTTGGTCAAATATCGGTTTTTGCGATATCTTCGCCAAACATTTTCCGTTTTTGATGTCCAATGCACTATTTTAACCTTTAAAAACATCGTTAATTTTCGTACTGTGAAACGCCATACTGTCAACAAAACTCGGAAAAAAATCTACCGCATACTTTCACAATCAAAACAACAGCTTTGTCCTGCGAATTTTCGATAGCTTGGGCTGCTATCTTCTTCGGGTCTCTAAGATATAGCTCGGACTTTCTACATTTTCCACTCAAGTTCGACGAACTATCGCATTTGAATTTGGCTGGCAACGATGCCTCCTGTATTTGTGTGGTGGGCCTAGATCGTTCGTTCCTATTTTCCACTGACAATGAAGTCGATTAGCCAGATTGTTGCTCACTAAATGCTTCACTCTAGGAAATGAAGGGCCTTGAATGTACTCATCAATTGCACATTTTGACTGAGCACGAGATTGACTGGAAGCAGACGAAGACACTGATTAGGTCAAATTCCACAAGAGATCCACATCTCAGGTATCTTGAATCTATTGCAATTCAAGAGCATGAGAAGAAAAATGTGCAATTGATGAACATTCAAGGCCCTTCATTTCCTAGAGTGAAGCATTTAGTGAGCAACAATCTGGCTAATCGACTTCATTGTCAGTGGAAAATAGGAACGAACGATCTAGGCCCACCACACAAATACAGGAGGCATCGTTGCCAGCCAAATTCAAATGCGATAGTTCGTCGAACAGGCGTGGAAAATGTAGAAAGTCCGAGCTATATCCTTGAGGCTCGAAGAAGATAGCAGCCCAAGCTATCGAAAATTTGCAGGACAAAGCGTTGTTTTGATTGTGAAAGTGTGCGGTAAATTTTTTCCCGGAATTTTTCGAGTTTTGTTGACTATTTTAACCGTATTTTCGAGAGCTTTCCAATGGTGTCAATTTCAGCGCGATAGCTTCAGTCCTTCTCAAATTATTTAACAAAATCAGGTTCCAAAAAATGCAGTTTACTGCACGATGCTTGCTCTTAGAGCTTTGAGATTCGGAATGTTTCATCAAATTTTGTTTCTGAATATGGAAGAAACATTAACTTTACTGGAAGTAATGCAATAAGGCATCGGTATCGGTGATGTAGCATTGGCCCGTATCAGTATCGGATTGGATCGGTAAAAGGTGGTATCGGCTGAGCCTTATTTAATATATTTGACATGCCTTGCTTGTTGTTGTCCATTTCTATGGAATTTTTACATTTTATTAACCCCAGCAAATTACCGGATTTGTATCATTTGCTTAATAACGAAACAACAGCTTCAAAACGTTGCAGTTTGTTATTTTTTGTGCATTTGATCAGCCTGATGAAAGTACCAATTAAAAAAAAAAAAAATGAACCAGTAAACAGACGATCAATCGTTCGGTCCCAACACACAAATCAAATAGAACGAGGCTGGCGTGGCTCACTGCTTATCAGATACGGCATCATAAGTATGGGTTTCGATTCTGGTTACTGATTCTGGTTACTGAAAGCAACAATACAGTAAAACCTCTTTAATACGAACTTTAAGGGGACTGCTAAAAACATTCTTATTATTAATAAACGTAGTTCTTATTAAACGGACGAGAGAAATTGGACTGCAACTTAAAAAAAATGTAGCCTACCGGTATACGGTATTTTCTTTTCATTCGTCCTTGACCTTTGCGTTTGCGCAAACGGACAAAACTCTTATCACTTCCCAAGGTGGAGTCAACTAGCGATTGATGTTTTGCATGAAACAAAACGAAATTCAAGGGTGAGGGAAAAGAAACGGTTACGAACAGCAACTTCGTAAAAATAAGCTAGAATTGTAAATATTTGTTCGTCTTATCCATACTTTCGTATTAACAGAGTTCGTTGTAGCCGGATATATTTAGTGCTAACTGAGTAGCTGACCAACCAAAATCTTGAAAAAAGTTCTTATTAAGTGGGAATTCTTGTTATCCGAGTTCTTATTAACGAGGTCATACTGTAATGCGATACTGGGTGACGTGCAGGTAAAAAAAGATGACGTCTTTAGTCAATCTTATGCTGTGAAAAGCGGATTTCTTGGGCCTAAAAAAACATTGCCAATCCCTTAAAGGGCAATTACATCCATTTTGACATGCATGGTTTACTTTTGGATCATCTACATAATAACTAAACACAAGAATTGCGGTAAGAATACGTTACGTACGTCCGATACAATTTAATTACTGCATCATTGTAGCCCATTGTTTCGCTGGAACGCGCAGAAATTAATGCCGACAGATAATACTTATCATTTTCAACTCTCAGCTGGCTGTGAGTAACTCAAGCGTCAGACAGCCTTAGCTGGCCACTACTGTCGGCCAGCTACGGCCGTTCGACGCTTGAGTTACTCACAGCCAACAGAGCTATCTCAGTCGGCTGCAAGTCGCAATTTATAAGTACCATCTGTCGGCATTAATTTCTGCGCGTTCCAGCAAAACAATGGCGGCCTACGTATCATGTTTTGGTGATGCAGTTGTATCGGACGTATGTAACGTATTCTTACCGCAATTCTTGTGTTTAGTTTTTGTGCAAGTCAAACATGCATGTCAAAATGGATGTAATTGCCCTTTAAGTTACGAAACGTATACCAAAATGTTATAAATCTGAAATGAAAACATTCCAATTGCAGTACCTGCCAATAAATCCAATAAGAACCCTTTTTTTTAGGTACAAGAGACCCCATAAAAGTCAACCGGTGACCAGGCTTTTATTTATATTTTTGGTTTGAAACTAAGTAGGCTAACCCAGTATCTTAAATTGGTTCCATCTGTTCAGCATGTCAGCATGTGGCAGTAAATTTCTAAGCCGTTTCACACTAAGTTACAACTAATCATGATGCTTGCTGGATAACATATGTGCATGAAAGCTCATCTCGCTCAAAAGTTTCTCGAGTTTGTGGGTCACTTTTTTTAATTAGTTAAAAAAAAAGTCACTAGGCAGGGCCTGAGAACTGCCATTTTTGTTTGTGTCTTTATCATTGTTATTATAATTATCACGCTATAGGCTACTACATATCGGATGTTTGATTGAACATCTGCCTTTTTTTTATTTCACAGAATTCAAATTTTGTCTTGAATGGGTCTCTTTAAATCAGGTAAATTACCTAATTTTCAAAACTTAACTAAAAACTGACAAACGTTCTTTCATGCTAGGTGCGCATATGGGATTTATACACACACACACAGTTGACATTCAAATTTCACAAATAACAAATTAACAATATCATCTTTTGAAACATCAGCCAAAGTTTTGTACTGTCCTTGAAGTTTTTTGTGCTTCAGTGTCCCCAAGATTATCATTGATGGCTGTAGCCGTACAACAGTTCATAGAAAATTCAGTCCCAGAGGTTAGTCTTGGCAGTTGAGGCAAAAACGGTTAGTCATTCGTAGTGTGTTGATCTGTTGTCGCCAATCTTGTCCACTGGAATGCCCGGTGGAAGTGCGGTCGAAGCGTAGCTGATGATCGGGCGAGTTGCTGCCACCGTTACGATCGGAAGGGAAGCATGCGGGTAGACACAGAGCGCGCCGATTGCAGCTATCGAGACATAAGTCAGGCGGAACCAGCGGACTTTTTTGTGAAGGTTCCCTTTTGGTAACCATGGTGAGGTGTTACTTGGTTGCCAACAGAATTTACGCCATTTTGTCAGTCCTTGCATCTCATGCCAACTCGATCGAATGGTGTTTTCTGGCTTCGCGGCGTTCAGTTTCATTCATGTCCTTTGTTCTCGAACTTGCTCTAACGAAGTGGCAGTACAAACATGAACTGTAGAAAACTTGCATCAGTCGAACTTGAGTTTTGGTGAACTAAGGATTTTAAGATGCATTTATTTAGTTTTATAGCCTATGGAATGAGGTCTCAAGTGCCGAAATTACCATATACACATGCAGGATTGATTGAGAAAGTATGGGACGCACTTTGCGATTCTTCTACCGTATGATCGACATTTTGTCAAAATCCACCGAATTTCTATGAATTGTTTCCATTCCCAAACACCCATGAACGGACCCGCGAGCGTGCTGCTTCCTTCGTGGCTTCGCTCGAACACACTCTGGTGGCATGCACAAAAACAAGGGAAGAGAGAACAGGAGGGGTGTGACGTGAGGTTGGTGGACATCACCTTCACTGACATATTCTGTCCCCTACCAGAAAGCGAGAGCAACAATTGCTACAAGCCCCGAGACACGATGTGGGTGTGCAAGAAATTTTCTAGTAGCAGAAAAATTGCATAACACTTCAAAGCTCTAAATTTGACAAGTCGCATAACAACTTGAATTTATAGGGGTTTGGTGCCCCCGATATAAATTCTTGACGAAAATCAACCTCAAAATTTAACAGGGAGTTACTGTGAAATCTGACTGCTAAATTCGACGAGAGCATGCAATAAGGTCAAGTCACACACAACTCAAGTTCACGCTTTGTTAGCAATCAAATTGTTTTCATTTGAAGTCCTCGAAATTCGAGAGATGAAAAAAAAAACCGCAGTGTCTCTAGTCCCGGTTGGGACGTAACTGTTTCAAGCCTACTTGGACGCGTTGCCGGGACCGGAGTTCTGCGTGTGTGGATCCCGGCAAACAAAAAAAAACGTAGTTTTTAGGCAAACTTATATTAGTTTTAGTTAGTTTTATGTAGGTTTGGTTAGTTTATGTTAGGTTAGGTTAGGTTACCCTGGTTAGGCCTAGTTTTCAATGAATTCACCGGGACCTGAGTATTTATAAACTGGATCCCGTCACCGGGACCTGAGACACAGCCAAAAAAAAAAGGTTTTGACAGACACCGTCTTCGGATTGCCAAGATTAAGAAAACAAAAATAAAACCCAGGACCTTTCACATGCATTTTCTCAGATTTGGTAGATTGAATATGAAATGGAATTCACATGGATAGCTTTCTGACATAGTAAACACACACTTCTAAAAAAAAAGTGAGTTGCGGGCCACGGGCGGGGGCGGGGGCGGGGGGGGTTCAGGTCCCATCGTCCCCAGGAAGTGATGACGCAACAGTCACTTCCTAACTTTTAATTCCAAACCACCTAGCAGCTGCATTCACTGAAAATGTCATCTACAACACTGCGCCCCCCCTCCTCCGCCTTTTTTTCCCCTACGATTGGTTCTTGGTATTCACCGGCAATCAAACACAACCAATCTCTTGGTTCTTTTCTTGTACATAATTCGGTAACCACACTCTCGACAACGGATGGGGTCCCTCGTTTTGATTTCATTTTCATTGTGATATTCGCCACAAATGTACACCATGGCTTGCTTGGGAGCTGCAGGTTCCTTGTTGGCATCCATTGTAAAAAAAAAAGTTGTTCAGATGCACCCGCAAACCGCACAAAACACTAGACACGTTTTTTGGAAACGATGAGATTGGAAACAACCGATTTATGGCAGAACTGAGAATGAACTACACGTAACTACGCATTCGTCAAGGCAAGGTGAAGTTTCTTGGTGCCCGAGCAGCATGGCCATCGGCCCCAGAGACTTTAATATAGGAGAAAAAATTCAGTTGGGTAACAATAGCGGCAGTGTGATATGAAGCATACAGTACCTTCCTAAAGCACCGAACAGAGCGAACAGAACGCACCACTGTTACAGACAGTTTGGCTCCAAACTTGACGTCGCGCGTGCGCAGTGATGTTGCGTCAGACGTTCAGTACCTTCCTAAACTACAATACAGCTCAACGAGCTCAGCAGCTTATTGATACGTCATAACTTCACCGCAACCAGACCTAGCTAATGGATTTAACCAGGATTGGCTAATAGATGTGACCAGGCAAGAGCAATGCCAAATTGCGAACCATCTCAGGGAGGTGGTTTGCTGGGATGGAGGTTTGAGCATGCGCGAGCTAACAGTTTTGACGAAACGGATTCGTCGCTGACGATGTTGACGTCAATCAAGCCGCATCAACACGGATATTAGCAGGGAATGTGCCAAACTGTCACCAATAGTGGTGCGTTTGGTTCGCTCTGTTAGGTTGTTTAGGAAGGTACCGATATTCGATGCAACGGTAGCAGATTTTGACCCATAAACCAGGGCAGAGCAGAAAAGCTAGCAGTTCTGAAAATATATTTAGTAAAATGCTAATCAAAATGTATATAAAATCACCACAATGTGCCGAAAGGCAATACATAATAGCAGGAGCTAATGAAAGTATACCACGTCCGTAGGACACTCCTGATAATAGAGGTGTACGCCAATAAAATCGTTCTACTGCGGAGCGAAGTTCAATTTTTTACGCTGTTGCGTTTGTGGCGTTTGTTTTTTGGGCGGCGGAGTGCAACAGTGGCGCAGATTTCTACTTTTATATTTGCCTGCGACGATAGCCTATTTCAGTGCTCTCCAACCCAGACTTGTATAAAACTGACAGTTTTTCTTCATATTAATCTTTAAATATGTAGCATTTTTTTATTGCCTTGAATATGGTATGTAGCAGATGCTAGAATCTATTGGTAATGATGATGATATTGGCTCTCCCTTTTCCAACAGGGTGCAGGTCGTAGAAGCTTAGACTTCCTACTCCCAAACAAACCCAGACCTCCTCCTAGCTCCCCCCCCTACCAATATGGTTCTTCCCCTTTCCCAGATTCACACCCGTCCCCTCTTCCCTCTAGCTCAGTAGCCACATGATGGCCACCTCCCCCCTTTCTCCCCATTCTTCTCTGCCCCTACAATCCTCAAACCACCAGCAGCCAACCAGAACAGAACATGCTCTAGCGTTTCATCCCCCTCTCAACAGATGCCATCCCCCTCCCAGCTTTCCATGCCATCTTCCATGTGTCCGAAACTCCAACCTAGCCAACTCCTCCTGGAACCTCTCAAGCTGCTTCCACCCATGCCCACTACACACCAGATCCCCCTGCCCACGAAGAAATCCCTACTCCTTTCCAGAGTATTCTTGTATCTCATGCTGACTGTACCCCCACATCACCACCTTCTTCATCATCCCAGAACCCTTCCTGCTTCCCCTCTCACCTTCCTCTCCATCACTTCGAGATAGGCAGGTTTCGCACAAGGGTTCCCTCAGATAGTCTTATTCCTTCACCCTCTTTACCCATGTCACCCATCTTGAGCTTCTCCTCCTCCCCTTCTTCCCACTGAACTTTCCCTTCCCAAAGATCATAAATCTTGAATTCTCTCCACTGACTCCATCTTCATCTCAAGTCCCCATTTTCCACACTCCCCAAGCAACCATTCTTGTCACTCCCTCTCCCCATCCAGCAGCCCATTGTCATAGGAAAATATCAGCACCAGCGTAAGGAAACTCTCCTGACCCCATTCCCCCACTAAAAACCTTTTCCCAAGTTCACCATCTCTTTTCCAGTGCCAAAGATAAACCAAAAGGAGCAAGAGGTGACAAAGGACACCCATGTTGCAGATTGAACGGCACCCATGTTGCAACATACTTGCATCTCTCATAACACTCCGAATCAACTTCACAAACCGCCCTTTGATTCCCATACCCCTACGTTCCTCCAAAAAAAGCTCCACCTCACTGCATCATAAGTGCGGACAATGTCGAAAAATGCCACCCATAAGCTCTTCCTCTCCTTCCTTGCAACCTCAATGGCCAGAGTGACATTGTCTTCCAGCGTCCTCTCCTTCCTGAAACCATTCTGTACCGTCCGAGGAGCACCCTCCTTTCCAGAAAATCCCAGAGACTGCTGGTAACCACCCTCATAAACAGTTTGTACACCGCACTGACAATTGCCACAGGTCTATATAGTTTTCAATCTTTCCTCATCCTTTCCCTTAAACATATAATGAACCCCTACCTTCTTCCAGCGTTCCAGCACTATTCCCCCTTTCAGATATCGTTCGTTTTTCCCTTATCAACCTTCTTTTCCCCAGTCCTGCCTGCGCCCCCCCCCCCCAAGAAAAAAACCAATTGGTTTTCACCGCCATACAAATCTCCCTCCACATCCTGCTTGCCGCCTACTGCAAGAAGAAGACCCCATCACTGCACCAGTTCCCTCCCGTCAAGCCCATCGTGGCCACAACCAACACCGCTGACCTCTTCATCCTATGGAGAAGCATAAAATTGAAGAACATCCCAACACCCATTCTTCCGTCCTCCCCTCTCCTGGATCAAACAAAGAAGAACTGATAAAGCTGATACCATCGGCCTAACCCTCATAACTTTTCTCACACTAGCTTCCAACCCTCTAACGAACTATTCCCAATCCCCCTCCCCTCATCATTCATCCTCAACACGTTGCCACTCCTCACACACTCCCTACATCATTTAAGTGTTTGCAGCGTGGTTAACAAGTTCCCCGAACTGAATTCTTGTTGTGTGGACATAGTGGTTGTGACTGAAACCAGGCTTGCTGACTCAGTCACTGATGCTATGATTGTAGGGAACTCTGATTTTTCTGTACTTAGAAGAGACTGGGCTCCAAAGCAGGAGGAATTTTTATTGCTTTCAGTCCATGGATAAGTTGTGGCATTTTGGAGGTTGTTACTGACAATGAGGCTTTGTGTATTTTGATTATGGAGTTAAGACATCAATATGATCGTGGGTAACATTCCTAATGGGTACAGCGAGGATGTTGTGACCTCTATGTGCTCGTTTTTTTAAAGAAATATTCACCCCACTAAAACAAAATCTTAGGAGATTTTAACCAGTCTATGGTGGATTTTAACCAGTCCACGGTTAAGTCATTATCAGCATCACATCATATTCATTACAACACTTTTTTTATTAACTACTTCTGAGTTAGGCCATGCCCAGGTAGTACGAGAGCCTACTAGAGGAGATGTAATCCTCGACTTAATCCTTGTAGATAATGACAGAACTGTTTTTGATGCCAAGGTTTTTGAAAAATTTGTGTTCTATTGACCATAATGTCGTTTATTTTAATATTCAAGCCAACCCCATTGTCAACAGTTCAGATATACCTAAAAATTAGGACCCGAGTAAACTTTGATTTGTTAAGCATGCTACTGCACTGTACTAACTGGTCTTCGGTTTATGGTGCCTCTTCCGTCCTTTTTTTTTTATTACGACTTAAAGAATGCATTCACAAGTATACTCCTTTTATCCCCGTCCAACGAGAGCCTATCAAATAGCAACCTGCCCTGTGGAGTTTGAGATCTAAGAAACTAAAACCTTGGGAGACATTGGAATCAATGGAACTGTACGCTTTCTAGGGTTGGATATTATCATTTTAAGGATCTGCATCTAGTGAAAACAAAACAGCTTTCCCAGATTGAAGAGGGTATAGTAATACATGCTGGAAATTTCACTGCACTTTTTAAATTTGTAAAGAAACAAACTCATAATTTACGCCCTGTGCCTTCTCTCAAAATTAATAGTACTTTTGTACCAGATAACAAGGCTAAAGCTGATATCTTTGTCGAATCTTTCTCTAATGATTTTATTGCAGACAACGGTAAGCTACCTAAACTCCCAAGCAACAGTATTCCCTCACCTTGTGAACGTTGATTTTCCTTCCAACATTGTTTATAAATCTTTACTCTCCCTAAAGGCCAGCACTTCAGCTGGGCCAGATGGGTTTACTGCATCTTTTTCATAAACAGATCGCCGTTGAAATCTAAAAACCCTTAGTCTTTTTTAGTTAGGTAATTTTTAGTCTTTCTATGTCCAGTGGCAAAATCCTCAAAATATGGAAATCTGCACGGGCAGTTCCTATTTTTAAAAGGGTGACTCCTTTAATCCAGCAAACTGCAGGCCATTCTCTCTCACTTGTGTTCCATGTAGGTGATGGAGCATATTATTAAAGAGTGTTTGTTTTCTTACATTAGAAAAAGGTTTTTTTTTAGCTGATGATCAGTTTGGATTTTTCCAGGGTTTACTACATTGCTCGTAATTCTTAACTCTTTTTGAGGATACAGTAAGCTTCACGATAAGCTTCTGTACAAACTTCAGTATATTGGTTTTAGTGGTTTATTGTTGGCTTGGATAAAAAATTGTGTGACAAATCGTTCACAGCAAGTCGTCATCGACACTAGTTCTTCCCGTCTTATGCCTGTTTTAAGTGGTGTACCACAGGGTTTGATATTGGGTCCATTATTGTTCGTATCATATATCATTGAGTTAAACTGCACTACAACTGATGCTTGTTAGTTGAGATCACAGATGATGTCGACCTACATGACATTTTTAGGAGACACGGTTCGTCCATCACCCTGCCTAATGCTCTGTCCTTGGTTGGCAACTGGTCAGTGGATTGACAACTCCTTATATGCATGTTGGCTGTGGCAACTCTGAATGCCGTGATTTACTGGATGGATCAGCTATAAAATCAGAAACTTGTGTTAAGGATTTAGGCTTCAGGTTTTGCAATGATCTGAAATTATTTCACCACTACATGGCAGTGGCAAATTCTGCTGCACAACGATTGGTGATAATTAAAAGATGCTCCACTTCTGGGGATGTCGAGACCTTGGTTTGGGCTTTAAAGTATACGTTTTCAATTTTCGAATATGCAAGCTCTGTTTGGTCACCATATTTATTAAAAGACATTGACATGATTGAGCGAGTGCAGCGACAGTTTACCAAATCTCTGATTGGTCTTTAAAATCTTACTGACAGCGAAATTTTTGGCTGCCGCCTCAAGCGCCTTTACGCAAAATTCACATTTACAAGGCGTTTTGTTCAAGAGTGCGTACGCACAGAGTTATGGCATTACACATTCACTTTAAAACATGTCAGAAGACTTAAAGATGCATTAGCACCGACAGAAAATCGTACGAATCTACCGTGGCACCATCTAGCGGCGGTGATAGTATGAAAAGATATTGTTAACTTTTAGCATGGTCCACTTGAGGTGGCAGTGTCGCTTAGGTAAGCGAAGGTAAGCAAAGTTGCTAGGCAGATATTAGACAATCCCATTAGACGATTTTCCAGTTAGACGTTCGTCCGACGCCCCACGCGAGCTCGAGGGCATATCAGCATTTCACCCGTACTGAGAGTAGTTTCAATTGAAATGCAAACCATCCCATTTAGTGAATTTGATTTAATTCAACCTCAACCATAGTAACAAAACTAAAATGTTGTTGCTTAGGCTGTAATGACAGGCCGCCGAAAAACATTTATTTTCCCGACGAACAATTTTTTTTCTCGAGCGCACAAAAACCCAAAAACCTCGATTTTCAAACCGCAACCCATTTTCTCAATAAAGGACAGAAACGGCCAAACTTGGAACCCTTTAATAGACACATTCTTCAGCTACAGACTGGGGAAAACAGAACTTTAAAATTCCATCTAGAAGATTCACAATCTGCATTTGAAATTCTCTGCAAACCACAGTTGTGCATACATTTTACCACGTGAAAGCCATAATACGACTAATAAATTGTTAATGCAGACTGTCATTATTAGTTACGTCCAGGTAAGAATTATTTCTAGAAAACGTTACTTTCATGAACAAACTATGACGTCATGAACGAACCTCACGACGCCATGAAAAACATGATGTGGGTAAAAAAACTTTGACGTTAGTTTTTCAGGTTCTTTCGCTTATTTGAGGGTGATAATATCAAGTTACAGCGATGAAAATAGGCCTATTAAAAGCGAAATTTGTTTATCTTTCGATTGGTCCACTCCCATCTTTGTAGGTGCTTTGGTTCCAGAGGAGTAGAGGTACAAACACGCACGCACGCACGCACGCACATCATATGATTTTAATTATGTAGACTAGCGGAGCCGCTCGCTTCGCTCGCTCATTCCGCGTCGTCTCGCTGCGCTCGAGAAGATTTCTTGCTGCAACACTTATGACACAGACAGACCTTCCACATAAAAGACGATCAAGCAAATTATAAGAGTGTAGTATGCGATATCGGTTATCTCAAGAGAAGGTCAATATTTTTTTTACGTCCAAGGAGTCAAGCAAAAAGTTAAGATCAAGCAATTTATCAGAAAAGCGCTGTTTCTGATGACAAACGCTGATTTTCGTTCGCTTCGCTCAGTCAATCAGCGCAGACATTTCCTCAGAAACGTGACTGAATCAATGTAACCACCAAGAACCACACATTACTTGTAATTTGTGTTGGTATACACTTTATATGGGTTTTCTTGTTTTACTTATTTTAAGAATATTGTACTTTACGTCCTGCTCAGTACTAATTTTTTCATGGGCGTCTTATCATTTCACTTTCTGATGATCCCTCACTTGGAGAAACATCTGCAGAACGTCAGATGTAATATCCTACGATGCTCCTACGATAGAGCAAAGCGAGACACACATTGAAAAGATTTAGTTTATGTGAAAATCGCTCGCTTTGCCCTTTCAATCCACGCGCCTCCGTGCTTCAGAAACACGAATGTTTGACACCCTTTTAACACCAAATCTATTGTTTTGATTTTTCCATGCATCAATTCATCAATTCATTGGTTAATACAATACCAATTTTAAGATGTATATGTGGTGTGTTGCAAAATACGGCGTCCGTGCATCCTTTTCCAGATCATCTCTCTTCGCTCGAGGAGGTTTTCATGAACAAACTATGACTTCATGAACGAACCTCATGACGTCATGAACAAACATCATGCGGGTTAGTTTTTCAGGTTCTTTTGCATATTTGAGGGTGATAATATCAAGTTACAGCGATGAAAATAGGCCTATTAAAAGCGAAATTTAATTATCTTTCGTTTGGTCCTACTCCCATCTTTGTAGGTGCCTTGGTTCCGGAGGAGTAGAGGTACAAACAAGCACGCACGCACATCATATGATTTTAATTATGTAGATTACGAATTAGTTAATTAATTTTATTAGTTTATTTATTAATTTATAAAATTAGTTTATTAAAAAAAAGGTATTCCGATTACAAACAAAACCGCCAACTGTGCCGAAAAAAAATGGGGTATATGATTGAAGTTTCACTTTACTTGTTAAAATGTACACTGATAAAAATTTATTATTTTTTATTTAAATAATCAAATGTACAATTGAGAAAATTGCAACTGTTCAGGTGCTTTACCAATGCGCTTTAACAATAACTGGTAAAGCACAACAGCACTTAAACAGATGCAATATTCTCAATTGTACATTTGATTATTTAAATTAAAATTCATAAATATTTATCCGTGTACATTTGAACAAGTGAAACTTCAGCTATATAATCCTTTTTTTTTACGGCACTCTTGACGTTTTTGCTTGCAATATGCATATATCAAACCTAAAATCACAAGTGGTAAAGAACTCCGCCAAGTTACCAAATCCTTTGGCCTTTGCAAGTGGCGATATCAAAACGTAAAGCTATTTTGTCAAGTTCAATGAAAAGTTAAATTACCGAACAAAACTTGGCGAAATTTTAGCCATAGATAACGCCATTCTTAAACGATTTTTTTGCTTTTCACTTTATCTTGCCATTTACCGTTTCGTTTTCTTTTTTGTGTGTTCTTTTCAATTGTTAACTTTTTATGGTAGAAGTTTGCCGTACAGTTTTCGAAATAATGAATGCAAAAACAAATGTTCAATGTTTATTTTCAGTTTTCGAATTAGACATCACAACGACTTTTCACGATTGATTTTGTCGATTCGTTTGATGTGACTGGGAGAGGAAAAAAAAGGTACAGTTGTGGAGCCAGGATCTTTTTTTAAGGGGGGGGGGGGGAGGGGGTGTGTGTGCAAAAATCAGCTTTGTGAATTTAAGCGAAATGAAGCGCTAGTACTTGAGGAATTACGTTTGATGGGGCCCCGCTCTTCGGCCCATATACCCCGACTACGCCACTGGTAGAACTGTTGCTTTAGATACATTACAGACAATTCTATTTTTTGTTTTAAACGAATTACCAGTGTTTAATCGTTTGCATCCACCTCCCCATTTGGCGTAAAATTTGCAGACGATCTTAAATTCACAGCAGAAATTGTGTCAACAAGTTCTTCAAGTGCACTCGGTGAGGAAATTGCACGTGTTCATTATTGGTATAAAATGTGGCAGTTGCCACTTTCTTCCTCGAAATGTCACACATTTCATATTGGTCGTTTAAGTCCTGAATATAAGTACCAACTTGATGGAGAACTTCTGCCATTCATGGAGGAGGTTAAGGACCTAGGCATCTGGCTCTCCAAGGACCTTAAGTCATCCCTTCATTGTTTGAAGATCAGTTCTTTGGCATTCCACTGGTTAGCGATTGTTAACAGATGTTTTACATCGGGAAACCTTAAAATTAAAGTTTGGGCATTCAAGGTCTTCGTCCGGCCCATTCTTGAATATGCCACACCAGTGTGGTCACCCTATCTTGCGAATGACATTGACCTAATTGAGTCCGTCCAGCGTAAGTTTACCAAAACACTTCTTGGACTCCGGGACGTTGGTCACAATGAACGGCTATCAAGGACAGGGCTTGAGCTGTTGGAACTACGGAGATTGAGATTTGATTTAATATTAACTTACAAGATTCTGCATACTTATCTCAGTGGACCTCCCCTTTTTCGACTTGGCCCTGTCTCTCCACAATACTTGGGGCCAACCGTGGAAACTTGCTGTCCAGAAATCGCGTCTTGACTGCAGAAGAAATTTTTTTGCAGTTCGTGTTGTCCCAGTTTGGAATGCTCTTCGCTCCAGGACGGTGTGTATGGACTCAGAGAGTGGGTTCCGTTGGGAGCTCCTCACCGAGGATTTCGCCCACTTTCTTAAAAGAAACCATTAAATAAGACACTCCTCCTCCCCCGCCTCCCCGTGCGAAATGGTACGGTGTCAGTGTCTCACAACCCTTCCGGCAACCATCCACCAGCAGGTGGTAAACCTTGATATTTATTTATTTATTTATATTTAAAGAACCCTTTGCATATTTTTTTTTAACATCAAATTCAGCAAACGAAATTAACTTTGAAAGTAAATAGGTAAAAGTTTAAAATGGCAGAGAGGGCTTGTTTATACTGCTAAAGAATCTGCCATTCGTTCAGGAAAACTGTGCATGTGAACCTGGCTGGTCTCGACAAACATTTATCTTGAAAAATGGTTTACTTGATTATGCAAATTGTTGGCTAGAAAATCGTAAGAACAAAATTTGGGTAGCATGAACTTTAAGAGTTTTATTAAATTCATGCACTTTTTTTTAACATTTTCAGTCTAGCAGACAGCGAGTTGCATGAGCGGTGGTTTCATAATGATTTGGACATGTTTCACCAGCTTAGCAGTTCAAAACGCTGAAGCTCACAGAGATTCAAAAATTACGGAACACTCCCACGATTCCCCACAAAATCAGCATGTGTGAACGAATGCACCACGTCAACTATCGACCACATGATAGAACCATTACAGACGTATCATCTCGGGAATATTGCACACATTTTGAACTTCATTTGGAGCAAAACACAACTGTATTTAAAACCAACTTTCCAGATCCCACTACTGCACTGCACGGAATGGGAAATTTTTCCATTTTTAAAATGGATACAATATCTTGCGAAGTGAAGTACCGGGAAATGCTTCTTGTCAAGTAAACTCCAAACTTCAAACTCTCCCCTTTAACACAAATTATTATTATTTGGGAAAAACTTCAACTTTCACAAGTATGGCTTAACTGACTCATGGATGGTGGCCATCAAATGTTATGGGCTGTGTCTTTGCAGGGGCCCATAAATTTAGTTTCAAATCTAAATTTTAATTTTCTTTTATACATGCTATTTGTCGATGATTGAAAACTGATACGTATGAACAAGAATTTATGGGGTTGGGGAGGAGAAGTTGTGACTGAGACCCATACTGAAACGCCATACATTCACATTAGTTCAGTCTTAGTTTATAGAGGGCGCCACGTGTTTTATGCGGGAATTTCTACTTAGTTTTTAGCCTAAAATTAAACTAAACTAAACTAAACGAAACTAGCTTATATTTAATTATTTTTTAGCCTAGCTTAGTTGTAATTTAGTTTACTTTAGATTTGGGCTGAAAAATGAGCAAAAATTACCAGATAGAACACGTGGCGCCCTCTGAAAACTCTGACTGAACTAATGGGGACGAATCTAACATGTTTCAATAGGAACTTTTTAGTTACAAATTCTCCTCCCAAACCCTATAAATTCTTGGCATGGACCATGCAAACCAGCCAGCATATTCACTGCAGGGTCTTCAGAGTACAACACATTTTTAAGTCTTAAGAGACTAAATGTTGTTGGTTCATTCAGACTAATTTCCCTAAATCTAACTTGGTATATGATATGATATTTCTGATGCGGTTTGACTACCAAATCGCAGTCATTCACGAAACAAGCAGGAGTACTTGAATATTCGAGGCTGCCACATTCAGGACATTAAGAGCCCAATTTCCGAACCTGGGATACCCTAGCCGCGAAGAGAAACAAATATTATTTCAAGCCTTCTGAACTATGGCACCACTGGAGTTGCACTCAAGAGGTAGAATTTCGTGAGATCTAGCACGCAGTTCACGATAAGCTCGTACGATAGTAGTCTCGGTCTTTTCGACTAGGTTCGCTATATCTGATATATGGTTCTTTGGCATACCTGAATGTATAGCTGTCATGTATAGACAAGCTCCTACTCTGACCATACCACAATGGTTAGTTATCTTCAAAGCTTCATTTCGTTCCCATATGTGACAAGCAAGTCTCTGGGCGTTTCTTGGGTATCCTAACGTGTCACAGAATCTGTTGATAAAGTCACCAAAGCAGAATGGTTCGAATTCCAAATTCAGGGCTCTGACAACACGCTTGTACTGGACCGTTATCTGCCTCACCTTAACGGTCGAGGCTGCACGAATTTCTTGAAGGGTCCTGGGAACCTTTTCTAAACGGCAAGCTATGAATAAGCACGCTGCAACCAAACTTTCTGGCATTCTTCTGGTGAGCTTTTTTGTTATTAACTGCTTCAGAATCCAGCGACACCGAAACTTGACGCATTCGGCTATACTCAGACGGGCGGCCAACATGTTCATCGTTTTGAGGCAAACTCGAACTTTACTCTCTATCGAGTTTATAGGGTTGTGGATCAGCGACAGATCGTTCTTGTCCAACCGGCCCTTGTTTAGTTTAATGCTGATAGACGTGCTCAACTGTCCTTGGGGATTTCGGAGGAGGTCGTTTTCGGAATAACCACAACGGGAATTTGTGTCTCCTATTTCTTCTTCTTTGGAAAACAAGCTCCACTCTCTGGAAACGTCGATCACTCTATCGCCGATGACGAGCCCACATTCGGAACAAATGATAACGCCTGCGTGGGCATCTTCCATAACAGGAGCATCTTGATGGGCAGGACAAAAGACCTCAACAACGGGGCCTCCTCTTCCTGTAGCCATCTTGAATGTACGAATGTTTCTGAAAAACAGATGGTTCGACAACAATGCCTAACAACAAAGTGGTCACGATTATGGGTTAAAAGGGTTTAAAGGGTTTAACGAGCGTTAACCACTTCTGGTCATCTGCCCGAAGCCCTAAGCCCTATGTCTGCCCTATGTCACGATTATGGGTAATAAGTTGTTAACAACCCTGTTGCTAACCATAAGATGAGCTCGCCTCAGACAAAGGCTTTCATTATTATTTGGAGCGTAGCCTCGCTATGAAGACACTCCAATGTAATCTTAGACCGCGCATCACGCGAAAACTACAAGGATTATCCAAATCACATTTTGCATGCATTAGCACGGGAGTCTGGACAAGGTTTATATAAAAAAAAATCCGGAATCGGACATGGGGTCGACGAACCATCAGGGTGACAAAATGGACCAATAGCAAGAGCGAAGCCATTGTTAATTGTTAAAGGCATCATTGTTAAAAGATTGATTGTTGATGATAAACAGGCGGAGTTATGCCATGGCTCTGAATTAAAATCAAGTCAGATCAGCGGCCTCACCAGCAGACTAAACTAAAAGCATATTTTGTATGGCTGGGCTGATCCCGATTACAGATTCAGACTGCCTCACGTAATTCCTTACTGATATTTGCAATATCGGTCGAAACTGGGATCGGTATATAAAATCATATCAAAAACCATAACTGGTTACAGGGGCCGCCAAGTTCCGAATGATTCGGCCCTTCAAAGGAGTGATATCAACACACCAAAACATTCCCCCAGTTAAGTGCACCGCTTAATAATTCGAAGGTTAAATGAAAACTAGAACATTGCTACTTTCAGTAGCAATGTTCAAGTTTTCATTTAACGTCCGAAGTATTATTCGGTGCCATTAAGTTTGAGAATGTTTTGGTGTGTTGATATCACTCCTTTGAAGGGCCGAACTATTCGGAACTTGGCGGCCCCTTTTACAAGTTTTGGCTTTTGATATGATATCACTCCTTTTTTAAAAATTGCCTGTATTGACATATGAGTAATAAAGTGCCACGTCAACAAGAAATTGGTTTTCAACAATTTGCTACTACCATTTGCCTATAGGCCGAACCATTTTCAACTTAGTCACCTCTTTATTGGCTTTTGGTTTGGTTTTAATTTTGTTGCAATTTGTTGTATTTAGTTAGTTTTGGTGTGTTGATATCACTCCTTTGAAGGGCCGAACCACTCGCAACTTGGTGGCCTCCTTGCCAATTTTTGGCTTTGTTTATTTTGCTGTTTTTACAGTTGGTTTATTTTTCGTGAATTGGACGTGAATACAATTTCTTCGCAACGTTGTTTAGATTTATCGTGATACACTAGTGTGTGCCTAGGCACGTACGTCAGTATACACGTTCTCATTGTCAGAACTTTGGCCGTCCAATGAGAGACGACGCCGACAATACTAGCAATGGTTATAACAATATTTTCGTACTTACGCGCCCTCCCACGCCATTCCTGTTACGTCCCCAGGCTCCAAACCATAAAAGGTACGCAGTTCGTATTGTACTGCACCCATTCGTCCAATTTCATAGCTGGAAGCCTTCCCGTTATCTCGGAAACGATGAATAATCACCCTATGGGATTTAACATGGGGATGAGCGGACTAACTAGCTAGCTAGTAGTAACACATTTTTAACGTTATTGAGGGGCAGATTTTGCATTGAAAGCAGTATAGCTGGCATTCAAACACGAGTTAATTTTTGTCAGGTGGGTCATTGCTCTCGATTTCAACACAATTTAAGCTTTTGTACCGCATTATTATTATTCCCCAAGTACCTGAAATGTGTCTAACTATGCTTCAAAATATAAGACATGACGCAATGGCGTCGCGCTGCAATGGTTTACAACCTCGACAATTGAATTGATGTGGTGTTTGTTGCCTAACTTGGCGCGACACAGTCTAGATTAAAGCGTTTCCTGATTTGCATTTAACCATCAACAATAAGTGGCGCGGACTGCGGATTTGTTAAGAGCTTAGTGGCCCGAAGATTTGATTTTGATTTCCTTTATTGAGCCTAAGAAGCCTATATGCTATAAGGTCATGTTACAACTCAAAGGGTTTCAAAGGGTTTAACGAGCGTTAACCACTCATGGTCATCTGCCCGAAGCCCTAAGGCCCTATGTCTGCAACAGCCAGATTCCCAGGTGGTCACCCAGCCAAGTACAACTACTTCACTATTACACTGACCCCCACAACAATACCAAGAAGCGCGTCCATTTTATCAACAATGTTGTGTTCCCAAATATTTCAGGCAGTCCGTTTGCATTGTTACTCGATAACTAATAACACTAGAGTAATGCTGATTTTGTCGTTTTCCCCCAACATACAGAAAAATCGCATTACAAATGATTGCAATCTTTTTAGTTAATGCATCCCCAAATGTCAAACCATAAAAGGCATGTATTGGAGTTAAAAGAGTGTTGAATACTAAATTTCATTCGTATCTGTCGCATAATTTATATTATATGAGCGGAATTAGTAGTCAGTTTATAGTAGTCAGTATCTAAAACAAAAGCCACCAGGGTGAAAGAACCCGCCAAGTTTCAGCCAATCAAAGTAGTGATATCCAAGCCAAAATGGCTGCTATTAAGTTGCTACATTAGTTGCCAAGCTAATCCCATCGATTTTTAGATCAAAGGTTAAATAAAAAACTTGACCATTGCTACTATCGGTAGCAAATTTCAAATGCCTTGCAACGAAATTTCCCATTTTCAAGGTTGTTGAAGCCTTGAATTTTGGGTTTTCAAATTGAAGTGTTTTCAGGGAATTCTAGGCTGTGTAAAGACAGTCAATGTTCATCTGACACATGCCTCGAAAAGAAAAAATCATTCCTCCTCCACCGCCCCCGTCCATAAAGTAATGTGTACGAAATATATGAAATATAAACGGATTACGACTTTTTAGTTTTGTCTTTGGACTTTACTACTCAACTCAGGTTACAAACTTGATTCACGATTGAGTTCCTCGAACAATTTCAGTTTTTAATAGGTTTCTTCATTATATTTTGTTTATTTTTATAGAGTGTTCTTCATTTCATCTTTAATAGTTTTCTTCATTATCTGCCAAAAGGCTCGTTAAAAATAGGGAGGGGGCGGGGAGAACACGTGCACCAAGTGCCCTAATGTGCGCATGGCCGCCCTTGTCGGCGTAGTTGTTTGACGCGTACCTAGCATTCGCCATAGCGCCAAAAGGGTAGAGAGGGGCAATTTTGCTAGGTAAATCCCATCGAAAATTCCTAGGGTCTTCGATGCTGCAATCGACATGAGTATGAGACATCACGGGGTCCTTCTCTTGCCGAAATGCCAGGGGAGACTGAGGCTGGACCAGTGGCGTAGCTACGTTAGGTGGGGCTGGTGGCAAATTAGTCCTTGGGGGCCCTTTTCAAGTCCATACCTTGTTCTAAATTTTTTTTATTTTTGTTATAGTGAAAATAGAGACCACTTTTCGTACTCCAGTCAAGTGGCCCCTATTTTAGCTTTTTTTCGAAAAAAAAACAAACTTGGAAAAAAGTTTGGACTAGATTAAATTTTTCAGCTCGTGCAATTTTAATGGTAGGGGGATGGTCAGACGAGGAGGCTCGAAATTCATTTTTAAAATACAGTTTATATCAAATTAAATAACTAGTGTACTACAAAAGAGCCTTTTTTTAATCGAAATATATATTTTTTCTTTCGGGGACTTCCCTGAGGCTGGGGGCCGGAGGCATTCTGCCACCCTTGCCATCTTGTAGCTATGCTGCTGGGTCGGACTCGAACCCGGGACCTCTGGCACACGAGACCATGAGACTTCTGGCACATGCTAACCATCAGGCCCAGTGGCGTGCACAGGAGGCGAGCAGTAGGGGGATTGCCCCTGCCCTTTTCCGAAAACGCCCTTTTTGAAAAAAAATGCCTCTTTTGTGCTAACATTTGCTGGTGTGCAGCGGTGCCTGAGAAAGGGCATAAAGGCCTAAAAAGGGCATAAGAAGGTTAAAGAAAGGTCAGAAAAGGGCAAAAATGGCTAAGAAAGGGTAAAAAAAAAGGACCCGAGAATACTAACTGTGCCACCTTTAACTAAATGTTGCCCCCTGCCCTTTCGGTGGTCTGTGCACTCTACTGATCAGGCCACCTTGCCCGTTTCGTCGAATCTCGTTTCTCCGAATCACGTTCTGCCAAATTTTAATCAGTGTCTTAATTTTCTGCGAAAGGGAGCTACCATTTCACCAAATCCTGTTTCACCGAATCATTGCACGCCCGGTGCAGTGGCGTGGTACCAGGGTTATCCCAGATTTGCGTCACTTTCCGCATCCCATGATAGCACATCGCATTGGCAAACTTACCCTGCAGGAGAAGAGGCAACGTGGAGATCTATTGGAGGTATTAAAATCATCCATGGCCTGGACAGGGTCCCTGCAACGGACATTTTTGCGTTTGGGATTTCTGGCATTACTCGGGTTCACCCTTTTAAGCTTGTCAAACCGATGGCACGCACCTTGTTTGAGGGCTCAGACTTTGTCCCACCGTGTGATCACCAAGTGGAACTGCTTCCCCAATGAAATTGTGTGCGCTCCTAATATTGTTCAGTGGAAAGCCCGCCATGACTCGCATCTCTAAGTGCTCCCGGTCTGCTGTTCTCTCATGATATGCTTGTTGCGAGTATCTTTTATTATAATTATTATTATAATTATTATTATTATTATTATTATTATCAGGAGCCAATAAAACGAGCCCCTAAACACAAATTCCTTCCAAGTAGGAATGCGTCTTTAATGTCCCTAAAATGTAAAATGTTTGAAGAATATTTTGAATTGGCGAAACAGGGTTCGGTGAAATGGGAATTCCCATTTCGCTGAATTTTAATCAGGGCTTAATTACCGGCGAAAAAGGAAAAAAAAATCGGTAAAACGTGATTCGGCAAAACGGGTAACGACCCCTTTGTCTCCAGCTCTTATAATCCTTCACGAATGGCAAGTCAAAATATTATTCCACACTTCCCCCCCCCCCCCAAAAAAAAATAAAAGTAAACAATAGCGAATAAATTGTTGCTCTCGTTTATTTTCCATGTCAGCTCAAAATTATATCACAATGGAATTGAGTTTCGATTTAGGGCTAATCTTCGTTCGTTTCTCGTCTACTTGCAAAAACAATGGCGGCAATTTTTTCCGTCGTCAGCGAATCATCAAACGATCTGCCGACCACTTTCTCCACAACACGTACCCTACGACCTTAGGTCATCAGTTAAGAGCTAATTTTGACCTAAATTTAGCAATGTTTTTTCTGCATTTTCAGTTTCACGTCGACGACCTACTTGGACCCAACGTATAATACCTGGCTAAAGGGCGGAGAGAGCTGCTCCTGTTGAAAGCACCATTAACATACATTGACGCAGTCAACTTAATCAAAAGCGTCTTTCAAGACGTAACAATGCTCACACTTTTTTTTCTTTCTTTACTTGATTCTTTGATGGAGAGAAATTGCTTGGCGGTGCCGTTGAGTCTGAGACATTTAACTTGAAGTGAAAGTGATTGTACGCGGGTTTTAGGGGAAAAAAGGAGGAAAAATGGAACTTTCAACATCGTAAATAAGAAAAAACGGAGTATTATCGAATTAACGTCTAAAGTTTGCTAAGGCTAGCTTGGGACGGAGAGAGACAATTTTGCTAGGAAATACCTAAGCTAAACTGGAAGTAAACAACAACTTGAAGGGAGATTAAACGACAAAGAGAAGAACTCCCACACTGCAGTCCTCGTGAAACGCTGCACATGCTTCACTACAGTCCTCAAAGTGCTTACGTGTAATACAACAATGTTTAGCTTACGTTGACGTTCTCTGCCAGATTGCTATTATTCGAAAATACAATTAGATTACGGTAATGAACCAAATTTTTTAACTAAAATTAGCATCGAGGCCAAGTTTACCGATCGCAATTTCTTCAGCGATCAATTAAAAAATAAAAAAAATTAACAAACTGCAGGCCTATCTCAATTTTTTTCTTAGCAGTTGATAACGAACATAAACCAGGATAAGATTCCTTTAAAAAATAAATAAACAGAAATCGCTGTAAATCATATGATGCGTTTCTGATTTTCGCTGATGGCTTATTTCCAGTTTACCTTCATCCTTCTAAAAAAAAAAATAGGAGGGAACCTCAAGTCTAAATTTGGGGAATAAGAAAGTAGGAAAACTGGGAATGCTTCCATAATTATATCAATGCCAGGCACTGATCGGCACAAGTCAATTCCGGACTTGGAATTAATTGACTCAACTCCACTTGTGTGGACTTGGAGAATTCGATTCAACAATGCGCAATTCCAGGAATGAATAGATGGAATTGATTATATTAATCTTCAATTCCGCTCGGGCTGATGTGGTTATAAAGTGTGCGCGGCCTATCGAGTTCGCCGCAGAACGAACACAGATACTCGATTGTACGTTTTTGGCAGCAGAGTGCCTTGTTGATATCCAAGATGGTTACAAAAACAATGGCGGCCGTCGATTAAAGCCGCCCCTCCAGAAAGACGTAGTCGCTCGTAAAATACTTCCAGGACTCAAGATATGCCGCGCACACAATAACTATGACTTTTAAAAAACGTTTCATGCGCTAAGGAAAAAAAACCCCATGCGTGCGCTATGGAGAACCATTTAGTGGCCTAATCAAAATAGCAACATGTAGAGATCGTTACGCACTGTCGTCACAATATAAGGGCCCGTTTACGCCAACATCTCGCTTCAATGGGGTATTAAAGACAAAAGCATCGTAAAGGCAAAAATTTCAGACTTGGAAACAAATTTTAATTATTTTTTTTTTTGCAGTTTCTCTCTTTTATCCCATGGTGGTTTTGTCACGCCTTCCGTTATTTGCTACTATAGCTTATCTTCCCGTGCTCGTACTTTTGGTGGCGGTGGTAGATTTGGGGGGGGGGGGGGCCCACAAGATGGAAAGTCTTTTTTTACGCTTCGTCCAAAACAATTAAAGGTATTACTGAAATTTCCACTTTTCAAAGCTGAGTGCTCTAATTTCATTTCTTTTGCCTTCATTCAGGAACCTTAAAGGCAATCCCTCACTTTAGATGCCTGAAGGTCGCTCTTCTCCTTAAATCGGGAGAAAATAGGAACGTTTTTGGCGTTAATAGGGTATTTTTTGGCGGAAATCGGGATATTTTCGACGTTAAATTCTGGACCTTCGTATTTTTTTAAAATTTGGGATGAGGGTTTCTTGGGGGATCGTGTGGCCTCAAGAAACCGTTACCTGTTTCCTCCCCGGCCTGAGAACCATTATTTATTTATTCAATATTTATATACATTAATTAATTTATTTAATGGAAACATTTGTCGCCATATTTTAATTTATGGAACGAGGCGATAGCAATGAGAAATCATAAAAATTCTAAAGAACATAGGCATACATACATAGCAATTTAAAGCAATTTAAACAACTATCGGAGTACTCACAGTTACTCGGTCGGGTCAATGATCAAGTTTTTCATTCAACGTCTGAAGTAATAGTCGGTAGGATTAGTTTGGCAACTAACGTAGCATCTTGGTGGCAGCCATTTTTTGTTCTGATATCACTACCTTGATTGGCTGAAGCTTTGCGGGTTCTTTCACCCTCGTGGGTTTTGTTTCAGATATCACTTTTTTTGTAATTCAATAAAAAATAATTTGTGGTTGCAAGGGCGTCTAAAATAGGTATGCTCATGTGGCAGTAAAGAACCACAAGATCATAACACACACAAGAAATTTAATTTTCGACTGACCTATTGCTGTCTTGGTCACAATAAAGATGAAATAGACGATTGAAAATACCATTAGCTGCATCTCAAACGGATCCACGATCCGCCATCTTGAACTTTTCGGATCGCGGATGGCTGATCATGGATCCGTTTGTATGCAACTATTGGCATTTTAAATTGTCTATTTTATCATCTTTACTGTGACCAAGACAGCAATAGGTCTGTCGAAAATTAAAATTCTTGTGTGTATTATAATCTTGTGGTTATTCTCTGCCACTAGGAGCGTACCTATAATTCAGACGCCCGTATTTAGTATATTTTTTGGGGGTTGGATCTAATAATTGGAACTGGTATTGTCTCATCAGAAACTGAAAACAGGGCAATAACATTCGTGGTGCTACTCTGTGATACGGGTCGTGAATTAATGATAACACATTAAGATGGCTGCTATCAAAATTCATGACAAGAAATGCAGAACTCAACTCGACTCAACTTCAAGTCAAAATTCGTGAAATCGTCAGTATCAGCGTTATTTAAAGACGGATTTTATTTCTGTAGAGCCTGTTGGAATGATGGTTTTCAACCTAACAAAACTGCCCTATAGTTTTTACGCTCCCGTGATATCATGACCAGGATTCATGAAGATACTTTAAAACAGAGCATCAGCCCTCCTAGTGGCGACTTGCTGAACTAGGTCTCAGCTAGCCAAGGCCCGCTGAGATATCTCAGCGGGCCTTGCAGCTAGCAAAGCCAGAGATTGAACACAAAAGAAAAAAAAATCATTAAAAAACATCTGCAAACCAAAAGTACTTTCTCTAAACGGTTTTCAAAAGATCAATAAACGTGCCATTAAGTGTGAAAACTTCATATCTGTGGGTCAGTAAAATTTTTTTCCCCTGAATCGCTTTGCACGTGCTCCTGAGTTTGTACATATGCGATGTACTAGCATGTGCTCATTTGCTTCGTGGCCCTATTTTACGATTTTATATTTAAGTATTTAATGCTTATTTTGTCCGTCATTGATTGGTTTATGTAAATTTCTGATGGTTATTCACTGAAAAAAAAAAAATACGGCTTGACTGACAGTTGAAACTTTTTTCCCTGTTGATTTGTTTTCCGGAAAAATCCCACGCTGTCCCAAAGCCGTCTACTCCTCGGAAGAAAAATTCCCACAATAATTGTGCTACACATTATGAATATGGGAGTGAAGTGCTCATCTGGTGGTACCACCTGATACCAAATTTAAGGTTGTAGGCCCATCGGTTGATTCATCACTAACTCTCAAAATAGCAGGAATTAAGCCATTTCTAGCAGTATTCACCCATTTCAATGCTAAAATCTATACGCTTCTAAACAAGTGCCCATTAAGGGCACATTAAGGATGCATACTTACTGGAAATTGGAAACAAGCATCTATGATAGCAAGTTCAAAACTTTGATGAGGGGGATGGGGCTCTCTTAAACCACCCCTTCCTCCCCACCCCCAAAAAAATAGCATAAAATGCTGTATACATAGTTCAGTTTGCTTTTCACACCCTTCCTATGTCCTGCACGTTTGGCGATGCCATCGGGGGCCTTGAGTCCCTGGCAGGTCTAACCTTAGTGGTAAGGCATTCGTATCCCCAAACCTCTTACCATCACCATTCCTTGGCCGTTTTATGTACACTGTATTTACATGTAATTGCGTCTGGCTGTTAGTGACTCCCCAGTCCTTGCCAGACCCGTTGCTATCGCAACAAATTTGATTATTTATTTATAAAAGGGTGAACGTTGGCATGGAGGAAGATGTAGGGTAACTGGAAAAAAAAATGTAAGGTACAGGGTCAAACCCCCTTCCCCGAGGAAAGGATTACCTGCCCCGTTGCTCCCCCCCCCCAAAAAAAAACTGTTCACTTTGCTGTGAAAGCATGAATGGATGCGCATGAAGCATAACAGGAATCAAACAGCTATGGGTGGCAAGTTTAACATCACCACGGGCGGGGGGGGGGGAGATAGAGTCACTTATCACCCTGTAGCATAAAATGGTGTATTTTAATTCACGTTGGAGGAGTGAAATGCCTTCATCTCCCCCCCCCCCCCCCCCGAAAATTAATTAATTTCTGCCGGTAAGTCCCTAACCGTCTGCAAGTCAAAAGTGATATATTAAACAAAAACGTCCAGCACACAATTCTGGACGGGAAACCCCATTAAACCCCAAAATCGTATTTCAAGTATATCACCCTTCATTTGTGCGAGCGCTCTTTTTTTTTAACTGCTAGTTATAGTGATTTTTGATTTCAAAGTTCTGTTTGAGCTTTTTAGTAGCCCTAAATGGACACGCTTAGGATATTCTGAAAGGAGGAAATCGTATTCCATCAATCTAACCAAAATTGTTATTGTGTACGCGGTTTATCTTGAGTCCTGTAGGTATTTAATGAGCGGCTACGTTTTCCTGGTGGGGGCATTAATCGACGGCCGCCATTGTTTTTGTAACCATCTTGGATATCAACAAGGCACTCTGCTACCAAAAACATACAATTGATTATCTATGTCGTTCTGGGGCGAACTCAAGATAGGCCGCGGACACTATAGCTTATGGAGATACAAACACGAACATAACGAGAGCGCTTTAAAATTGAAAATGGCAGTTGAAAATGGCAGTTGAAATTGAATGGCAGTTTTCCAAACCCTTTTTTTTTAAGTGACTAGGAAGAAACCTAAAATAAGCTCCATTTTTTAACTATGTTTTATTTATCTCAGTCCAAATTTTGGGTTAGAAGCTACCAAAATTACTTAAAATTTGGGGTTTCCATAAATAAACCAAAGATGCTATCCATTTTTAAACAATGTTGGCTGTTTTCCACAGTATGGATTTGGTTGTGAAGCCACGAAATGGCCAGCAATTTTCCACTCCAAAATCCTGTAAAATTAACCCAGCATTTTGACAATAATTACGCACCTCAATTGGAAAGAAATTTCCGCAAAGGTTTGGTTTTATTACTTAACAAATATTAAATTCTCTGTAAGAAAAAATCGTAAAAGGCTAATCTGACAGGCAACCTAACTAGTGTGGTATTAATTCTATCAGGATTTGCTGCTAAAATAATTTGCTCTAAATAATTAAATAAATTACACCTTACCTCAATAAAATTTCCCTCAATGTCTAAGCCACCTTCCACTTTCAAGCTGACCTGACAAATGTCCCTTCTACACACCAAACGTGACAACTATTTACTTTTTCCTAAACATACCTCACCCTTCGAGATTTTTGCGCAACATTTGCCGAGGGTACACGGAGGTTTTTTACGTCGCTTTATCTTACGTCGCTTTACCTTACATCGACTTGAACTCACATCGCTCTAGGAGAGAGGTGGTTACACGGAGGTTCTAGTTGGAGTGAGTTAAAAAGACTGAGGGAGTTCCTGCGTCGCGTTTATCTAATCCCCCCCATCAAGCAAACCCCTCTTTATTCCCAAGTCCCCATTGAGCTAGCTGGCTTTCGACTTCGTTTGAACGAAGTGAAAGGTTGCCGTCCTAGTTTCGTGACGTTTACGCGCGCACTTTTCAACCAATCACAAGAAAGCAGTCCTTAGAGCGACGTAGAAAATGGGTTTTAGGTGGGTACACGTAGGTTGTTAAAGCGCTTCAACTCCTTACGTCGACGTATCGAGGTGGTTTGAGATAAAGCGACTTGAAAGTGGGTTTAGGTGGGTACACGGAGGTTCTTAAAGCGTTCTGCGCACTACAACGACGTAAGCTACGTCGACGTAAGATAAAGCGACGTAGGAAACCTCCGTGTACCTTCGGTCATGGTCGCCAAACAATATACACACGAATCAATAGCTTAAAACTCGCATGTGACTAGTCAGCAGGTAGGGATTGACCAGTCATCGCGTGGGGGGTTATTCCAATTTACTCCATTTCCAATCTTTTCAAATACACAAAAATGGCAGCCACACGTTTGAGTTAGGACTAGCTTAAAGCAAGGGGTGAGGTTTTGAAACATTTATGCTTTTTTCTTACCTTCTCATTTAGTTCCAAAATTTCTTTATAATTGCTGATTCCAAGTTGTTTCCACATTTTGTACTCTGAAAAATTATTCTCACCTTGCTGATGTCCTTTTACCTGCCTAATGCAACTTAGCTGTGTAGAACTACAACAAGATTCAGTGTAGACGGATATGATTTGCATGTAAATTTTAACAAGTGGAAAATTTCAATTTATTTTTAAAATCAAGTTCGGAATTGAGATATAATGGGTTGGTTGTGTATGATGCTACTCTTTTTACTTCATTAATAACGACATTGCTTTTATAGTGTTGGTCAATTCCGAACTTGATTACATACTGCTCAAATATGTTGAAAATGGGTATCCTCTAGTCTATACCAAAAGGCTCATTTTGAGAGCTCTTGGCCCCAAAAGGGATCCTTCCCCCTTATTATCCTTACTCATGTACCTCCTGTTTACAATCATTTAATTCCAGAAAGGAAATCTCTAAAAGAATATTTTCCAGTCATCAACAACTTACAACTCAACAAATTCAACAAGTTCAAGAAAAAGCTGTCTAACTAAACCACCCTATTTAATTTGGACCAGGCCAAATAATTCTGAACCACGTGACATCACTGCCTCCTGTTACCACTCTACTTCCGGGCGCCCATCCTGTAACATGGTGTATCATTTGGTATGTTTTAAATTTTAAAAAAAAATTTAAAGTTTTAGGCCTTGACCTTGCCTGAATGGTTTGTTTTTATAGATTTGGTGACTCGGCAGATACTGCCATGAATTTTAAAAATGTTTTAGTGTTTATTTGTGCACGATACTGGCTGTTACTTTATCTTATCTGCAAAAAGTGCTGAAACTTCTCAAACTTTTTACTCTGTAACAATACCAGCCACTTTTAAATTTTATTTTCTGCATGGTACTAAAACACAGATTTAGTTTGTTCTTCTTAATAGGGTCCCGTATATTTTATTAATTTCCATTTTGTCACATCGGAGATCGGGACTTAAGCTGGAATCGTGATTTTCATTTTTGACTTATTGTTGTTGTTGGCACGACACGTTCTACTACACTCTCTACAGATCAAACTGTCCTATAAAGCTAGTTCTTAGCTCATTTTACAGATATAGCCCAGTATGATATGCCTGTTCTATAATGCCTTTTTTAATTAGTCAAGTGGTTCAGGGGTTAGGGAGCTCTAAACGACCAAATTGATTGTTTTACATTGTTTTGAACATCGTTATTATGCAACAATGCCACTCAGCAAACGCCAGTTGCAAGACCTAGACTAAAGAATAAAGGGTTTATTTCCATATTGATTTGTGCAAACTGTAATTGATAGAGATACTAAACATTAAAACAAACTGATCTAAACTACGTGATACGCCAAAGTAAGACGAATTTGGAAACAAAAACAAATTCGTTTGATGCTTAAGGTAAGGTTTAACTGATGTGAAATCAAAAACAGCAAAGGAAAACAAATAAACTTTACTGTAAGATTTCAGTTACTGCAGTGTTGCTGTACTGTTTAGTCCATGTGAAACCTTACTGCTTTATTCAACCATTATACGTGTAAATACAATCAAAAACCAAAACTGGTAAAAGGGGCCGCCATGGTCGGCCCCTTTTACCAGTTTTGGTTTTTGATATGATATCACTCCTTTTTTTTAATTGTGTATTGGCTCAACTCCACTACTGTGCACATGTGTACTATAAAGTGCCACGTCAACAAGAAATTGGTTTTCAACAATTTGCTACTACCTTTTGCCTATAGGACGAACCATTCTTAACTTACTCACCTCTTTACGGGTTTTTGGTTTGGTTTTAATTTTGTTGTAATTTGTATTAAATATTTAGTTAGTTTTGGTGTATTGATATCACTCCTTTGAAGGGCCGAACCACTCTCAACTTAGTGTACTCTTTACCAGTTTTTGGCTTTGTTTTTACAGTTGGTTGATTTTTCGTGAATTGGACGTGAATACTATTTCTTTGCAATGTTGTTTAGATTTATCGTGATGCACTAGTGTGTGTCTAGGCACGTACGTCAGTATCCACGTTCTCATTGTCCGAACTTCGGCCGTCCAATGAGAGACGATGCTGACAATACTAACAATGGTTATAACAATATTTTCGTACTTACGCGTCCTCCCACGCCATCCCTGTTACGCCCTCAGGCTCCAAACCATAAAAGGTATGCAGTTCGTATTGTACTGCACCCATTCGTCCAATTTCATAGCTGGAAGCCTCCCCGTTATCTCGGTATCGATGAATAATAACCCTATGAGATTTAGCATGGGGATGAGCGAATTAGCTAGCTAGTAACACATTTACAACGTTATTGAGGGTCAGATTTTGCATTGAAAGCAGCTTAGCTGGCATTCCTACACGCGTTAATTTTTGTCAGGTGGGTTATTGCTCTCGATTTAAGCTTTTGTACCGCATTATTATTTTTTCCCAAGTACCTAAAATGTGCCCAACTATGCTTCAAGATATAAGACACTGACGCTATGGCGCAGCGCTACAATGGTTTACAACGTCGACAATTGAATTGATGTTATGTTTGTTGTGATGATTGTTGCCTAACTTGGCGCGACACACTAGCGTGTGTCTAGATTAAAACCATAGACCAAATTTCAAAAATGCTCATGGTCAAACAAACAAACAATAATGTAAGGCTACACACTCCACTACTTTCTTGGCTAAATAATGGTAGTGTTTTTTAGTCACGTTGTCTAGTTTCCGTTCATCACCCTGCTGATGACGTATCATTTTTCAAGATTTTCAAGCACTTTTCCAGGCATGGAGTTTCATTATTACTATACATGTTTTCAAAGACTCTCTCACCAACCCTGACTTACCTGTAATACTAAGCACACTAAGACGATTATTTTTTCAACATTTTCCAGCGATGTCGTTTAGTCAAATAGACTGCACTAATTAGCTGATATTTCGTGGGAAAAAGTGAAAATGGTAAAAAAAAAAACTATTTGAATACAGCAGTAAGCTTTTACGTGGACTAAACAGTACAGCAACAAAGTTTGTATTTTTTCTCAACAATATTTTGACCCGGACATGAGAGAAGGTTTTTCCCCGTTTTTCCTTTACCTTAGTTTCTTTCTGCTTCCATAATGAACAGTAGTAAAGTTCAAACTAATTGCATGAAAATAACATGACATCATCTATCTGTAATTACTGTAACAGGCAGGGACACGGCGGGGGGAGGGGGGCAGGGGGGCAAAGTGCCCCTCATGGCAAAGTGCCCCTTTTTTTCTGAAAAAAGTGCTCTTTTACGATGGAGCGCCGATATAAAAGAGCCTAAAAAACGCTAAAAAAGGACTGCAAAGAGGTGCTGAAATGGTTTAAGTCCCACAAAGGGGGGTAAAAAGAGTTTAAGAATCCAAAAAAAAAGAAAAAAAGCTCCCAGAAAAAAGTTTTCCCCCGCCCTCTCGGGGTCCTGTGCACGTCATTCAGAGCTTAGAAGGCCCGCAGCCATGTGCTCTCGCTAACTCTAAACTTCCATCTTAAACAAAGCCACAACAACAAACCAATCGTAGTGCCTCTACAGCTGCTCATCTACCAGACAATGGAACTAAACACCTGGACACTTACTCTCTACTCTCTCAACTACTCTCTCAGACGCTTTGCTAACTCTAACAAGATACAACGACAATGTTACTTTTCCTGCACTCAGCCATCGTTGCATCTTGTTCGAGTGATCTATAAGGCGGTTTGAGTAGTAGGGTGGTGGACATGTACTGGGCATAGAACTGTAAATCGGGGCTTAGGTTAAGGACTAGATTAAGTTGTAGATGTGAGCGTTAACTTTCAGGTCGTTAGGCTCAAGTAGTTCAATAAAGTAAAGTAACGTGATCTATAATCCGATCTTGAGCGCCTCGCCTATTGTTGCCCCATTGTTACATGCTGTAGCATTGCATTCTGGGACTCCCCCGCCCCCTCCTGTCCATTTTCTGAAAACTATAGTGGTTTCCTGGTGTAACATATACCGGTGTAGCTGATTCCCGCATACATGAGCAAAATACTTTACTGGGGAGCATGAAATGAAAATATACGGCGAACCCTCCCCTCTTCGAGTTCCCATTCTCCCCCCTCTCCACCACTGTGGTCAGATACCCACCTGCAGCTCCCCTGGTACACTCTGTCCTTTCCCGCATTCCCTGCCCCGCTCCCCTGCGTATTCTCCCATTGTATGGTTTGAAACCCTCCACCCCCCCCCTACTTTCCCTTTCTTGGAATCCCTGGGTATGCACAAACGGGTATGCACAAACGGGTATGCACAAACGGGTACGCACAAACTACACATAAACAAAAAGTAATAAAAATAAATAAATGAATAAACAATAAACATACAACAAATCAAAGAAAACAACTGAAAAAAAAAACATTTAGGTCGCTAGATACACAACCTCCCCCTATTATTATTATTATTATTATTATTATTATTATTATTATTATTATTCAGCAACATTTTCAAATCTTCAAGCCTAAGGGCTCGTTTACACAACCACTCGCTTTTGCATTCTCGCAGCTAGAAGCTAGAAATTACCTCAAATTCCAACATGGCGGCGGTTTCATGTCTGCCACCTCGCAACGAAAACAGCAAGTAACGGTGAGTTCAGAAGTGTTTGGGAAATTTTTTCGTCATGAGGAATTCTTTATATTATTGGCACGGATTATAAGACTGCAAGTATTTACTCAAACGATGACGGATTTAGCTAATCCATTTAGCGTTGTTACCATGGCAATGTCACCTTTGCCATCGCGATTGAGTTCTAGCTGCGAGAATGCAAAGGTGAGTCGCGGCCTAAGGTCAAGTAGCAAGATCTGTTAGCTTCGCTCCATTCTTGTAAGACCAGAGAGATTTGCAACAAAATGCTAGGTCAATGACTTATTTCACTCTTTGAATAATATTTGAATATTTTGAAACCTGGCTTATCACCACAATTTGGCCAACGTTTTTGGACCGAGGTCCTTATGCAGTAGCTTATTGGGGTTTCTTTGTGGTAACACCACGCCAAAACCACTGAACCGAATTTGATGAAATTTTGCATCCCGACGCAGCGTGTCTCTTTTTTCAGATCGAAAATCGGGCATCTTATGAGCCTGGAAATACGGAAAATCAGTTGGAAATGGTTAGAATCCAGTTGTTAGAAATCTTTTTTTGGTGTGCGTTAAGTGAATACGCTCTTCAAAGGAGTGATACCAACACACCAAAACATGCACCATGTTAATTGCACCAACTAATAGTTTGAAGGTTAAATGAAAACTAGAACGTTGCTTCTTTCGGGTTTGGTTTTTCTTATATGATATTAGTTCTTTTTTTTAATTGTCTATTAGACTCAACTCAAGTACTCTGCTGATAAGCAATAATGTGCGATGTTAACAATAGCTTGAGTGGCCATTTTTTACAATATTTCAATTTTATGTCACTCCTTTGACAGGTCGAACCATTCTCAATTTAGTGGACTCTTTACCAGTTTTTGGTTTTATTTTCAAATTTCATGCATTTTTGTGAATTGGACGCGGACACAATTTCTTTGCCAACGTTGTTTAGATTTGTCACGATACACTAGCGTGTATCTAGATACGCACGTCATTATACACGTCGTCATTGTACGAATTTTGGCCGTCCAATGAGCAACGATGCCGACAATAATAACAATGGTTATAGCAATAGAGCAGTGACATTAGCCGCCATATTGGCACCAGTATGGGTTTTGGAGGGCATAACTACAAGGTGCACTACATAAAAATGGAGGGAAAACAACGGAAGAGCGGATTTCTTAGGCTTAAAATAACGTTGTTTTCTCCAACAACAAAAATCGCGCGTTTTAGGGCTAAGAAATCACTCTTAACAGCATCGGATTCAGTATGACGCCCTTCTGTTTCTCTCTGAAGTGCCCCTTGCAGCTAACGCATTAAGGCTCCAGCATAGAGTTTTACACAATAATACTACGTTGTGTCACTGCCCTATATTTTCGTACTTACGCGCCCTCCCACGCCATCCTCGTTACAGCCCCAGGCTTCAAACCATAAAAGGTACGCAGTTCGTATTGTACTGCACCCATTCATCCAATTTCACAGCTGGAAGCCTTCCTGCTATCTCGGTGTGGGTGAATAATCACCCAATGGGATTCAACATGGGGATGAGCGGACTAAAAAGCTAGCTAGTAACACATTTGCAACGTTATTGAGGGTCAGATTTAGCATTGAAAGCCGCTTAGCATGACATTCCTGTGCGAGTTAACTTTTGTCATTGCCCTCGATTTTAACACAAACTAAGCTTTTGACTGATAGTTTAGTCGGCCTTCTGCGTGTGAATAAACCCCCAATAGGAAGACCGTCTTAGTGAGCAAAAAAAAGGGCTTAACGTTAAAAAGGGGTCAAAGGGTTTAACGAGCGTTAACCACTCCTGGTCATCTGCCCGAAGCCCTAAGGCCCTATGTCTGCAACAGCCAGATTCCCAGGCGGTCACCCACCCAAGTATCAATCCAGCCCAATGCTGCTTAACTTCGGGGATCTAACCAGAACCGGTGTTTCCAGCACTGCAAGGCCGCAGTCTTAGTGAGCGACTTATTTGCAACAATAATGTGTTCTGACAATTAAGTATGCTGAAACGATTAGCGTAACACTTAAAGGCGCCTCTTCACCATTTCGATAGCGCTGCCCTTATTCTAAACGCAGCACCCACGCTCCAGATTCTCCGTCATCCAATAGGCTGATGTGGGTCACGTGATCCGTTTTAGTTATGAAAATCGCGGCGCTGCTGCGAATAGTGTTATTCTTTACAACCAAATACTCATAAATTTTAAATAAGGTTGTTCCATTTTTAATTTACCGCTGTTTTCTTTATATTGCTCGAAGATTCTACGATGCTGCATCTAGGAGTTGAAGCGGTGAAAAGGCGCCTTTATACATGTTGTAATCTACAGTTGGATGACAATGCAAACAATGGTTACAACAATAATTTTGCATTTACGCGTCACTTTAGGGTAACCCCCATTTTAGGAAAAGGGCACTTACCCTTCACGACTCTTTATATGTGTGCCAAACTTTACACTGCCAACTTTCCTTGACGAGACGTGTCTTTGTACTCTATGAGAATGGGAGCCATGTCCTAGGCAAAAGCCGCTAACTACAGCCAAGGCAACCTGGATGTAAAGGCTTAACGTTAAAATTCGACGCGTCGTCCAGTTAGCCACCGATTCTGCCACCAGTCGCGCTACTTACACCCCAAAAATGAACTGCTCTTGCATGCGGACTGAACTGTGAAAGGTACGTGTGACACGCGATACGCGGATTTTAAACTTAAAACACCGCATTGACACTAAATTATTAAAGTTTAACAACAATGGCTTCATGCTACGTACCTCTTTGTTCACTCGACGACAAAAAGAAGCCTCCGGAGGTTTAATTTCATGAATTTCAAGCAGAAGAGCAACCAAGATACGTGTATATTGTACTGTATGATACGCTACGGCGTTTTCAATTCTCATTAAAAATGTGTTAAACGATCCTTTGACGTAGCAGTAAATCGTCCGAAGACTTCAAGAATAGTCACCACGGCCAGCTAAGGCCGACGGACGCTTGAGCTCTCACAGTCAACAGAGCTATCTCAATCGGCTGCAGGTTGAAATCGATAAGTGACACCTGTCGGCATTAATTTCTGCGCGTTCCAGCAAAACAATGGCGGTCTCCGTGACGTGTTTTGGTGATGCAATAATTAAATTGTTGGTATCGGACGTACGAAACGTATTCTTACCGCAATTCTTGTGTTTAGTCATTGTGTAAGTGATCCAAAAGTAAAACATGCATGTCAAAATGGATGTAATTGCCCTTTAAGAAAATCCCAGAATTAACGTGAGTCTGTGTCGATACAATTCCGGCGCCCCGTAGCATGCACCCACTTGAAGTCAACATTCTGGACATGCCAATATATCACGGGATTCTGACGGTAATGGAGGGCTTGACCACGTCACTTGATTCGCTCGACCACAGCCAGTATTAGTATTATGTAAAAAAAAAAACAACTCTTAAACGTATTAAATACGGACGTAAGCTATAAAAAAAACTTAATGCTTTAAAGGAATAGATACTAGAAAAAGACATTTACGCCATCAGCGTCGCACTAATACATATAAAAGCATCACCAACGTCCAAAAAGAAGCAACATTTCCCCAAACAAGAATAACAACAACAAGAAGAATATTGTAGTCACACTAAAATCGAGATCAAAAGCCCTAGGCCTTGTTCTTACTTACGTTTTATGCTATAAAAGTTGAAAATCGGTTCATTGGTTCAATCTATAGGTGAGGAAAAAGAGTCCCAACAACAACAACAACAACAACTTGATCATGATCATTCACGGCAGAGGCTTACATAAGGACGGACTTTGATAAAAAGTTAGGACTTTTTAAAATTCTTCATTCATAAGGTGGTGCAGTTTTGTAGTGCAACAATTCGCCGAGTTGGCGCTGTTCCTATCATACACCAAGACAGAGACTGTCCATAACTCTTCGTTCCTAACGAAACCAAATCTTTATATATGCTTCTTGTCATACGCACTAGACCATGGTCGTAGTAAACTATAAGGCCGGACCTTTTCCAGAAAAATAGCATGCGCAACTAGGTTGTACTGTTAAAACTGCAGTCTGTAGTCTAATGAAAAAGTCTGGAATTTCGTAATTTCTTTTCCCAGGCCTTAAAGAGTAGGGAAGGGGCGAGGGATGATCGTCTAACTGGAAAAACGCGTAATTGTAAAATCGTATACAGTGTAACAATATAACGGAAAATCGTCTAACACGAAATTTGTTTAATGGAAAATCGTCTAACATCCCTGCCTCGCTCGCACTGCTGCGCTCGCTGCGGCTATACATATAACATCAGAAACCGCAGCCGCATTATTACCCAGTTGGACGATTATCCACTGTGCGATTGTCCATTATACGACATTCCGTTTAGATGATTTTCCAGAGTTTTTCCTTAGGCAGACAATTATCCCATTAGACGATTTTCCAATAACTGGAATACTGACCAGGTTACAAAAAACTGCAATTTACTAACATATCCTAATATTCAATCGGCAAGTCGGTCATCTCATGTAATATTATGATAAACGTTTTTTTTTTCTCCTAATTACAATATTTAATACCTTGAATCGCCTTCGTTCTTTGTGAACGGGGATATATGCCTGCATTTCGCAGTTATAAAGATTACAATAAAATCTCAATTAAGTCTAATCCAATTTCCTTTCCCATAAACGATAATATTTGCTCCTGTTGGAAGATTTCGTTTGTTTTCGTTTTAGCATGGCCGAATTACCGTAGCCTACTTAAATTAATTCTTATTGAAACTGCAACTTACATACTGCGATGTGAACTAACTGGAATTATTGAGATTGAAAAAGATATGGAAAATGGAGCTACTGAATCCGGAAAACTCTAGAAAAGGTCTGGAATTTGGTTTATAAACGTGCGAACCCTGTAAAAAGCACTTAAGGGATACACCTCCCAGCGCCATTTTTCTCGATCCTCCACATCAAGTACGGCCCCAAAGGTCTATTTCCTTACCGTTAGCCTTTTCCTTGCTAAAAATCCGTTTTAAAATGTGGCGTATAGGAGATTTTCTGTTGAATATTACTAACTTTATTTACGTTCGTCCCGAACTTATATGATGCATCGCGCGCCTACAATCACCTTGAAGTTTTATCTGCGTGTGGGCAGTACTAATTTTAATCGTTTGCTAGTAATTACTATGAGACCAAAAATCTAAAAGGCTAAATACAGTAAAAATTTATATAAATTATTCCATTAGATCGCCGAAACAAAATTATAAGACACTAGTCTAGAAAATTATAAATTGTGATTTTAAAATACAAGAATCATTCCGGTTTTTGACGACACAATCAATGCGTTCACGCTGGCTGGACTATGAGGCGCAATGCCAACTAACACAGTAGCTACGTTTTTCGCTGCGAGGAACGAAGCTACTTCTCAGTTGACCTTAGCTGTGGTAAATACGCGGATGTGATCGTCGCGTGGGTGTTATAAGGCATGCGGAAGGTTATGAGGCAGGCCGGATGTTGCTTTAATCCTGGCTGATTTACCCTGTTGCTTCTTGCTGTCCGTAGAGCGCGTTAAGAGCAGCCTAAAACAAGACTGAACGTCAAATCCTCATTTGCCACAACTAGTAGTCAATAGACGGCGCGAACTACCGCCAAAAGGCTGCTGACCGGCTTGCGGAACCAAGGCCGTACTGCGGACCACACGTCCGTTGTCGTCAGCAACCGTCGCTTCGTAGCGGCCATATTGTTTACACTCAAAAACTATCTCAAGGTCCGGCCTGACAGTTCAGTAGCTATATTTAGTCATAACTTACTGCTTCAATCGAGTACGACTGGTTTTGGGGGCCATAAAATCAAGAATCCTGCCACAAAACGATTTTTCCTCCCACTTCCACTCCAAAACAGAAAAGTTCATCTTCCCGGCCACTTCCCACACGCGTGCTCCAAGAAGAAGTTCAGCTGAAAAAAAAAAGCGTGTAGTGCGTTGACTTCCGGGAATGCTTACGTATTGAACGTCTCGGCGAAATAAATGTGGCTCGTCGATCATGTGCCAAAAATGATGGAACAATTTGTGGAAATAGCTCCACCTTAAAAACATTTGAACATACACTTTGTGGAAACGTAAAAAACAAAAAAAAAGCTGACAGCATAAGGTGGCGGATGGGGTGGGGGAAGGTTCCAGTATGAAAACAGGGATCGTGTAGAGGAAATAGTAAATACTACCTATAGGCCTATTTCTGTTAATTCTTACCCGATTGATATGGGGAAAAACGATAAGGAAGCAAAGAAAAAAACTAACATTGGTGGTCGTATAGTAGCCCGCTTCAGTAATTACTGGCCGCATGCCTCCTTTTCACAGTTCGAAAAATAAATAAAATGTGGCTCGCTTTAAATTCTCATTCCGCCTTTCATTGCAATTACTGCCCATGGTTTTTTTTTAAGTCTGGGGAAGTATCACGATTCACCATGTAGTAAAAATTATCCGTTTGGTAAGATACGGCGTTACAATTATTATTTGCCCTTTCAGAGACCCACATTGCAGCATTAACAATTATAACCGAAGAAAAAAAGTATTAGAACTCGTATTCCCATATTCACAGCTGTGACGACACACGAATACAAACGGATTAGAGTTCACTCGTACGCAACGAACTATAATTTGAACTAGAATTCCAGCTGGAACAAGGACTGTTTTTACTCAGTGGTTATATGAGAAAGTGAACGCAGTTTGTGTTGAAGATGTTTAATGTTTGCGTGTGTGTATGCACTCTTGATTTGTGTATTATACATCCTTTTTTAAATATTTGTCTGTGTTTGTTGTTTTATATTTTAAGGCTGTTTCATGTGATTGGCTGTGTGTGCTTTTGTATGCACTATAATTTATGAAACAAACTCCTAGTTAAGGCAGTTTTTTCGGCTTGTGTTTGATGGTTTCTGTGTTAGTTCGTGTGAGTAATTACGTGTTTATTTCATGTGTTTTTCATCTTAATGGCGTCTGTTTTGTGAGTGTTTGCGGGTTTAGGTTTTCGTTCATGTGCATGTATATGTTGTATTTTGTGTCTGTATTAAAAAAAAATATCCAATCGATTCGTTTGTTTGATTAGTGATGCACATGTATACGTGTGCGTGGAGGCTGACACGTTACAATTCTTGTTCCCTAGAATTGGAGTTCAAATATAGTTCGTTGCGTTTCGAGTGAACTCTAATCCGTTTTTATTCGTGTGCCTTCACAGCTGTGAGTATGGGGATTCGAGCTATAATTTTGTCTAAACTTTGTTCAGTTAATTTGTTGGCTTTTTCCGCTTCCTTTTTGTTGAACTTGGCACGGTTTGGTCTGTCATGTGCACGGTTTGTCCACTATCCACCCAATATTGTTTGCGTAAAAACAGAACATTAGAAATACGTATTTATGTTAGGTTCCACCCAAGCTTTGTCCCATGTCTACGAGTGCAAAAAACACGTAAAAGTCCAACTCGTAGACTTTAACAGTAAGTGTGTAGAGTCTACAAGTGATATCCACATGTTTTTACACTCGAAGTCCTAGGAAACATGGCGTCATTCAGTCTGTTTCCTACAAAGATAATGTGGAACAGATTTAGCATGTGACGTATTGATGGGTAGTAGATTCTGGATTGCTGCAGGCAAGATGCAATATCATGACATTTAATCGCGGAAACAATTCAGCCCGCATTGAAGAATCAAATAAATCACTCAGCCATGTAGGCACCCCAATTTTGAAGTCGCAAGGCCTCAAAATTAAAGACTTCGTACCTATGGTTTAAAACTTGAAGAATTAAGCAAAAATCAAGACTATTTTATTTTGGTTTTCCACATCGAGTTAAAGGTTCAACGGTTTTATTAGCAGCCCTGGCCCCAAGGCTGCACGCTCTCTGACTGACAATGCTAACTGAACGATTTCAACGATTTTTATTCAGAGCTTAGAAGGCCCGCAGCCATGCGATCTCGCTAACTCTAAACTTACACATTAAACAAAATCACAACAACAAAGCAACCACTACGCAAACGCAGTGCCACTATACAGCTGCTCAACGACCAGACAATGCAACTAAACACCTCTCTACTCTCTGAGCTATTCTTTCAGACGCTTTGCTAACTCTTACAAGATACAACGACAATGTTACTTTTGCCACGCCCAACCATCGTTGCATTTTGGTCTTGTGTGCCTCGCCTATTGTTGCGCCATTGTTATATGTTGCAGCATTGCATTCTGGGGCCTCCCCGCCGCCTCCTGTCCATTTTCTGAAAACCAGCGATTCCCCAGCATAACATACGGCGGTCTAGCTGATTCCCGCATACGTGAGCAAAATACTTTACTGGGGAGCATGAAATGAAAAAATTTGGCGAACTCTCCCCTCTTCGAACCCCCATTCACCCCCCTCCCACTGTGGTCAGGTACCCCTGGTACACTCTGTCCTTTCCCGCTTCCCCGCTTATTCTCTCATTTTATCGTTTGAAACCATCCTCCCACCCTGCTCCCCCTCCCTTGGAATTCCTGGTGTTTTGTTTTCTTAAGGAAGTAAATGACTTTTTCAATGGAGGGCAACGCAGTGTGGCTGAATTGTCTGTTTCTCCGTTCTGATATCAAGCGCGAAAAGCCCGCCGTAACAATCGTGCATACAGTGATTGTTACTCAACCAACTTTGAAACTTTTTAAGTCGGTTCTAATAGTCAGCATTATTGAAGCAATGTTGTGTTTGTTTGTAACTGTTAGAGCGCACATCCGTTCTCATTGTCGGTCGCCCGCCCTTTTTGTTTATTTTATTTATTTATTTATTTACCCTAAAGGAGTTTACACGGCCTGGAAGCCACTCACTCCATCTAAAGTGCTAAAAACTAACTTAAAAACTAACTTAAAAACTACACAAAGAAAGTAACAAGCCAGCCAACAACACCCCCAAAATTAACTCAATTGAACTCCGTTAACCATCAAAACGACCGGTCACTGCGCAGAACTTCAGAACCGCCCGGAAATTGTTCCTAGCATTCCTGACCCCTGTAGGGACACCTAACACCACTGGCAGAGTAGCACCAGCCCTCAGGGCAATGTGCCTGAACTGAGCCCTTTTTGTTTGCTACCGTGCCAAGAATGAACCCACTCGCCCTCTTGGTGATTGTTCCAGGGTACAGGTGAACAGCCGGCATTAGGCAGCATTATTGAAGCTTCGTTTGTTTAATCATGATCCCTCATTAAGTCTGCTCATCTAGCCCAATATGTATGTTCATGCGCAAACGAACTCTAATATAACATTGGCGAACATTAACGCGAGCAACGCTATCGTGCTGCATTTGATACTTTATTGACGAAGTAGAGGAACTAAAAACTAATCTTTATGGTTCCTCCTCCTTTGTAAACGCGATAAAAAAAAACCGTTAGATTTTGTGGTAATTACTTTTCTTCAATCTTTATTTCCTTTTTTTTCCCCCACGAAATGTATTTTCGCTATCGGGTTTTGTGGTCGCGGCCTTTTTTATTTTTACCTTTTATCGCCCGCATAACTTTTTTTTTACCTATTTTTTTTTATTGTTTAAAAATACTTTTAACTTAACGGTACGTTTGCTCTCGTCGCAAGATGGTCACTAGCTGCTGCCAGGCCATTTGGAGGCAAGATAGTAGATAAAAGCGCTGCTGTTGTTTATGACCTAGTCGGCCGAGAGATGGCGTCATACGACGTCACAGCAAGGAGAGTCCATTAGTAGGCGCGGCACACCTCCTACCTCGCTCTCCGAGAGCACGTGCCGCCAAGAAACTGGATTGCCCGCCGCCGCTAGTGAGTTGAGCAGAGAAGCCAGTCTGATTCGTATACTGGTCTGTGCTGCAAGTGTCGGGCTACTACTGTGGTGTTGAAACCGTTCATTACCTATACCTGTTTTGTTTACTGAGCTGACACGAGTGTATTTAGTGGATGTTGGTACTGGTGACATCGTAAACAGGTAAGCCAAGTTCGGTGACTTATACTTGTAGTACAATAATAGAACTTTTTAAACACTAAAAATACTAAATGATCAATTTTTGCGAAGTGCTTTTAGTGACGCGCGGTACTAAGCAAGGCACCGGAGCTACTTATCGTGTGAGGATATTTTGTCTGTATACCCACAACAACTTTTGAACTCTCTACCCGATTTATTTCAAATTTACCACATATGTCCCGCTACTGGATATAAATTCGTACACGATTAAATTTGGACAAGGAATTTCAGATATGCCGGCTGTCAAAACCAAAATTAATCAGATGTCGTGAATAAGACAACGTTAATCTGACAGTAATCGTTGCTCGTGAAATATATTCAAAAATTAATTTACAATAAAAGAATTTTTTTATTATTTTTTATTCGTGTTTAGTAATAACTTCAGCAGCAAGTACTATGCTCACAACGGAGCAAGGATCGTGTGAGGTTTTTACATAAAAAAAAAAAATTATTAAATAGAATATACTTTTTGTCTCCTTTTTTTCGTCGTTTACATGACAGCTTAACACAAAAATGCACAGGTCGTAAATTTTCCTTAAAGGTACATTCCTCCCGATTGGCATCACTGTATAGCTCAGTTTTGCAACATTTCATCAGACGTGTGCAAATGTGGCAAAGGCATTCATTTTCCTATTTTTCCCCTCGTGAGAAACGGCTTTGCTACATTCACTCCAACCTATATAAATGTTGCAAAAGCTTTTACGCGCAGGATGCTCGAATATAGTGAGTAGGTATGTCGTTTGAATTATTTAGGCAACTGTACTACGAATTAAGAGTTTCATCATTAATTAAAAACTTGGACACGTTATTAACTAGATGCCATTGCTCCAACGTTGTCTGATTTTTAACAGGAATACCTTTGGAATGTAGGCTTGTAACCAGCGTCAGCAACAAGTACGTGTTCTTTGTGTTGTAAACCTGATCCCTTATTTTTGTTATTTCGCATTCTTCTTTATAAAAGGTCTTAACATCGTAAAATAAGCCTGGACGTATTACCTTTCTGGAAATTCCTAACCGTAAAAAGAGCTACAGAAATCCGTTGCCAGAACATTTTGCTAAATTTATCGCATATATTGGCCTATTTCTGCGTTTGGGTTTCATTTTTCTACCACCAGAAAGCGTCATAGGTCTAAGTTCAAACCTAACGCCCAGCCAATCAATTTGCAAATGTTCCTTCTTAATGTGTCTTCCCAAATACGTACACTTTCTTGGCAAAAAGTTTACGAATAGGCATAATGCTAAATTTAATCTCGATGTGAGGTTGTCGTTGCGCATTATGCAGTAGCCTAAATGTTGGCCCATATTGGTCAACTCGCTAAGCGTTTGTGACATGAATATTCTTATTGCTTTTTTGCTCTTGTCTTCGACATAACCCTAATATATAGGAGTTACGCACTCTAAGGACAGAAAGTAGCTCTTCAAGATCGATCATTTTAACTTGTTTCCTAAAGAGAACAAATCGTTATCGCAGCGTTCGCCAAGCATCCGAAGACGTATTTGAATTCGATGTATTAGGCTGTATTTATGCAAGTTTTGCATTGTTCGCAGCTAGAATTTAGTCGCGATGACAATTGCTTGGAGTCGTATAATCAGTGACCATAAGACAGTCAGTCGCCTCTGAACCCATATTACTACTGACTGTGTTCGTTGCGAGTCGGTGGAGTCGTAACCGTCGCCATGTTGGAATCTCAGACAATTTCTAGCTCTTCTAGCTGAGAGAGTGCGAAGCAAGAACGTTGCGTAAACGCGCCCTTACGTGTAAAATTAAACCATAGTTTTTGTACGAACGTACAAGAAACGCTTCTTCATGGTTTCTAAAATTGTTAGAGCACGCTGGCCTCTACTCAGCTCGCAATGTTGACACTAATTTTAACTTTTGGTGTTAAAAAAAAAGTTAATCGCCTTGTGTACACAATTAACTGAACAAAAAACGGCTTCGCCGTTAAGAAAAAAAGGATTAGAGCTCGTATGCCCATACTCACAGCTGTCAAGGAACACGAATAAAAACGGATTAGAGTTCACTCGAACGCAACGAACTATAATTTGAACTCCAATTCCAGGTAACAAGGACACATTTTACACAATGGTTATGTCAGAAAGTGAACACTGTTTGTATTTGAAATGTTTAATGTTTATGCATGTGCATGCACTTAATTTGTGTATTATACTGGCTTTTTCAAAATTTGTCTGCGTTTTACATTTTAAGTCTGATTCTTGTGAGTGGCTATATGTATATTTTGTGTGTAGGCTGGCATGTGACAATCCTTGTACCCTGGAATTGGAGTTCAAATTATAGTTCGTTGCGTTCGAGTGAACTCTAATCCGTTCTTATTCGTGTTCCTTGACAGCTGTGAGCATGGGCATACGAGCTCTAATCCTTTTTTCTAAACGGCGAAGCCGTTTTTTGTTAAAATTTAATTAATTAAGAGTTAATTTGTTGGCTTTTGTCTCTTCATTTTTATTGTAATAGCTACGGTCTGGTCTATCATGTACACGGTATGTCCACTGTACACCCAATTTTGTTTGCGAAAAAACGAAACATTAGAAATGCGTATTTCTGTTCAGGCTCTGCCCAAGCTTTTTTCCATGTTTGTTATTTGATGGCAACACACTATCGTGTTTGTAGAGTATCAACTGATGGATAGTTGTTTTTGCATTTTTGGCAAACAATCGCGGTAACAATTCAACTAGCTTCCCGAAACCTGCATTGAAGAAGTAAATAAATCGCAGAGTCATGTCGGCCGTCAAATTTTTAACTGAAAGATTAAATCGAAAACCAAGACCATTTCATTTTGGTTCTCGACAACGATTGACTATATTTAATGGAGCCGCCCCGAAGCTCCATTATGATAATGTTATTTTCCCCGTGTCCGAGCATCGTTGCATCTTGTTCGACTGAGCTACAATCCGATCTTGTGCTCCTCGCCTTTTGTTTCCCCATTGTTACATGTTGCAGCATTGTAACATTTTGACATTGTTATCCGCGCCGCCTCCGCCTGTCCACTTTTTGTAAATTCTCGTGCGCAAACGAAATCTAATAAGCACTGCCTGCCGGCTGTGCTAATAACAATTGTCTTTATTCGTAAGCAGTACTGAGAAATGACGTGCATCCTCCTACTGTTTGTTTTGGACCCCCCCCCCCCCCCAAAAAAAAAAAACCGTCGACAAAATCACCGCAAATTATCGTGTCGTGGTCCGATGATAAATCGATACATGGTAGAGTATACATGTTTTTTTTAACAGATTGAGAAGTTATAGGCCAATCAGGCTCGAGATTAGCTAATAACTTCAATGCAACGCATTAAGCATTGGGAATTTGAAGTACATTTTCTTTTTTGCCACGAATGGCATGAAGGAGGAATCTCCATCACAATTAGTCTACCCTTTGTTCCACTGCTTGTAGTGAGTCCTGGCCCCACGCGGCCACTTTTCGAACTATTGTCCTTTTTTACTTTTGCGGAAACGCATGTTAAAAGTTACGCTGTGTAAGGTTTTAACCAATAAATATGTGTGAAAATGTCCCTTGCGCTGCGAATAGCCCAAGTATGTGTCAATTCACAAGAACCATCGTTAAAACGAACTTAAAACGAGAAAGATTTTTTTGTTTCTACTGGAGTAGAAAATGAGTGTCCTGCCTCCAAACATAATAGACTGTACTTTACCAGACTGCATTGCTTTGGTAAAATAAGACTTTGCCGATGTTAAATTAACTGGCTTGGAGCCAGGAGCTGAAACCTGCTGCTTATTTCCCATATGGCCTTGTACAAACGGTGGAAAGCGAAAGTTACAACACGGATTCTCCCACGTCATGCACGGACGTGTAAGGCATTTATTTCTTCGTGTTTTTAACCTATTTTCATTTTCGGACGCTAGTGTGTACGTGTGCTTACGTAATGTTTTATTTATGATTTCAACGTAGGATCCATGAACTAAAAAAAGTATCTTTTCTACTTGATAACGGAGAGTTCTTCCGAAACGTGGCGATTTTCACATGTTGTGTATCTCCTTAGAGTCATTTGAGCCCACTTCCACACTGGAGATAAACCCAAAATGAACTATGGCTAAATGGCTTAACATACACACTACTGGTCGAATGTTGCTATTTATAATGTTACAAATGCAGACGTCGAAATTCTTGGTAACCTGTCTGGCGAAAGGGCTACGGTGCGTTTGCCATAATCCCGTTTGCCATAATCCTGTTTGACGATCGATTTTATGGCAATCGCCCCAGCTCTTCTGCATTTTCCCGTTTGCTCGAAATTATACTCTTCCCTTCTCCTGCTGGATTTCCCGTTTGCCATAATTTCCCGTTTGCCATAATTCCGTTTGCTATACCGACGAATTTAAGACGTTGTCCTAAAACCCAATTTCAAGAAAGAATGTTCGTAGCCGTCCAAAACTGCGCATGGATTGTTCACTCCTGGTGCCGAGTTTCTGCGCCATCTATTGACAAAAGTAGTTACTGATTGTCATTCCAATTAAAATGCGGATCTATGTTATTTTTTGGATCTATGTTGGGGGGGGGGGGGGGGGGGGG
>JAHWFP010115281.1:0-13201 GCA_023313725.1 Lithobius niger | reverse complement strand
CGTCGCACTAATACGTGTAAAAGAAGCTCCAGCTTGTTTTTTGGGTGTCTGGAGATTCTTTTACACGTATTAGTGCGACGCTGATGGCTTACATGTCTTTTTCTAATATCTGTTCCTTTAGGGCTTTTAAGTTTTTTAAGGCTTACATCCGTATTTTATACGCTTAAGCGTTTTTTAATACTAATATGATTTTATAGTTTAACCCTTTAATGCCCATGCCAAACTGGATATATTTTTTTCAGTTGGGTCGGTCGCGGGATTCTATCCGGCATTCACTTGGTTTGTAGACGAGGACGTTGACCACTGGGTTGTTGCTGCTCGCTTTACTCGGGGTCCCTCACAAAGCTCGCTTGCGCGTTGGGACTTAGTTTTTGGCCGTTCTGTAGCCGTCCTTTTAAAGGGACGCCAAGCTATAAAGGGTTAACTTAACAATAACTTAAATTATAAATGTTACTATTGATAAATCGTAAAACGCTGTAAACAATATGAGGCTAAAATTGGAACCAAGCCTGGACCGTTCATTATTTATGAACGGAGGTGGGCCGGCGAAAATGAGGGGAGGGTCACGAAAATTTGTATATGAAGAGGTGGGGGGGGGGGGCTAAAATTTTTTTTGAAGGTGCTATCAGGAGGCGGGGTGGGACAGGAAAAACTGCGTGAGATTAAATGCACAGAAAGTTAAAGAATATTGATATAATAAATTATTTAGCTCTGCACAAAGTATTAAAGTAGGCCTCTAGTACGTTTCGTATACACTCATTTCACGAAAACGAAAATTCTAATACAATTTTTTTTTGGGTGGGGTGGGGGGAGAATTCACTAACACCAAAGGGGGGGGGGGGGTCAAGAATTTATTTTTGTTTTTTGTGGACGACAATCCGTCAGCCCACTTCAGTTGATAAATAATGAATGGTCCCTAAGCCACCGGCGAGAATCCAACACCAGGAATGCCACACTCAGGGTTCATACTATATAGTTTGTTCCACATTATGTTTTCAGAAAACTGACTGAATGACGACTCGTTTCCTTGCACTAAAAGTGTAAAAACATGTGGATATCACATTTGTACACTCAACAAAGTTGCTATTAGAGTCTACGAATGGTATGTTTACGGATTTTTTGCACTCGTAGTGGAAGAAAACGTGGTGTCATACAATCAGTTTTCTGAAAGCATAATGTGGAACAAAGTATAGTATATGCTTGAAGTCATTGTAAGTGCTTGAATTTGTTAAGAAAAATTGCAAGGCCTGGAATTCCTTGAAATTGTTAGCTATGTCCTTGAAAGCCCTTGAATTTAATTTTTTGTCTTAATTTTAAATATTACCCTAGCTTTAAGCAATACAACAGATAAACTCGGAGTTTGTTCTAAACAACTTCTGTGTTTGTCGTAAAATGGTGTTGAGCTTATATTTTTTTATGTTGTTGTTCCACACGTTTTCATCATTTGTTTACGCGACTGTTAAAACGAATCCAGAAAAAAAAGTCTAGGAAAAAAGCTGGTGGGAAAAAAAAAGCCGAAGGACAAACACGTTTCAAGGTGAAACTCCTTAACTGCCTGGTGAAATTCGAGCCTTAACCTAACCTAACTTGTAACAATACTAACACGAAAAAAGCCAGAAAAATTTTTTTTCCACTGTTGGTATTTTTTCCCTTGACATTTTTTCCTTTGGCATTTTTTCCCCGCGCATGCGTAAAACCTGACATTTTTTTGTTCAATCCGATGTTGTTGACTCTTCACCGGTAAAAGTAGGACCTATATTTGAAGTGCTTGAATTTTATGCGTGTCATCTTGTGTGCACCCTGCATACTGCAGTAAGCCACCTCTATGTCTTAAATTTCATACGAATGACCTGTCCCGGATTCGAACTGACGAACCAGTTCATCATTATCATCACCATGTTTACCGATTTGGCCTTATCTCTTTACCAGTGGACGAGTGGCCGTATCGGTAATGGCAATGATCTGGTGATGAAGCGCTTCGCCAATTCGACTCAGGATCACGTAGGTACGTAACGGTGGCTTACTGTACTGTAAGTCCAAAAGGCAACGTAAATAGGTTTGCATCCGTATTTATTTAACCCTCGATTTAACCCATCTCGAGCCCATTTGGCTTAACGTCCTGTTTAATCTCTGTACTACTCTACGTATAGTGTATAATTTTCGCTGATGGCTTATTTCCAATTTACCACTAAATAAAATAAAATAAACTAAACCCAATGAAACCAACAGTCCAACATTATAAAACCTCCAAGGATGACAAGTGAGTAGGAATACTACCCATTCTGTTCTTCGTTTGTTCCGAATAATGGCGTTTTCATAGTTACCTGAGCCCACAATGTTGTCTTCTTTGTGCTTATCGTTTGTCTATAAATAATTGGCCAGGCAAATGGAGCATTGCAGGGAAGATTGCGCGCAGCGGAGATGCCTGCCTCGCAACAATTTGTTAAGTTAAACGTTTTAATAATACGTTAAACATGTAAGGTGATGTGAACGCCAAAATGTGATGCAAGATTGTGATGTCACATTCTGGAAATATCACCCTACCCCCAACACACACTTGTGTTCACAACTGTCATAACAATAGGTCACCCGCCACCCCAGAGTTTTACGTAATATATGAACGGCCCCATTCGGCCCATATGCCCTGCTTCGTTTGGAGATAGCTGAATCCGAAACATTCTACATCGTCTTCTACTGTTTGCATATTGTTTTTAATCCTTTCTACACTGGAACTTGAACAACACGATCGGTCTTTGCGCCCCGACTTAGTTCCACTGAAAAAAAAAAAAAATACCGTTTTGCTATAAGAAAACACCACACCAAAACTTCCATATTGGACCCTGACACCGCAGCTAGAGTCCAGGCTTTGATTAGTATTTCTCTCACCCCAACGTGCTAGACACTGCTGTTGTTTCGTTCTGCAACCCCTCCATCCCGTCACCTCCTTCTTCATTCACTCTAGTGCTTGCAGCCTCATATCATTGCTCTAAAGCGTTGGGCTGAGCACCGTGCCTTTCCATGCCGGTGCACGGGTTCGGCCTGATGTAAGGGTCTCAAGGCCTGGCGTATGATTTTTCGAAATTGCTGAAAGGTTAACGTCGTTTTTTTGATCTGGCGATGTTGGCCACCAGCCAGGCCTATTTCAAGTACAAAATGACCTGCGACACGTGTTGACACCTGTATCTAAAACTTGATGGGTTCCTTTGTTGTTTTGGTTTTTGCATGATTAGAATTTTAAAAAATGACATACCTAACTTAAAAATGAAGATGTTATGTAAAGAACCCGCCTTATTTACTGACTTTTTGTGTATTCAAAACGTAACTACTGTTGGGAAATCGCTCACCGTGCGGTAACTTTCTGCGTTTCAAGGTGAGCTTGATGGGATTCGTCTACAGGACAGCTAGGCGGACAAATAAATAACAAACCAACTAAATAAAGACGATTATTGCCGCTGTCATTTCGAAACGGATTTTCGTTTTTAAGAACACTGCTTAATACACTATAACTAGCTGAAGACGGATGGCTAGCTGATGCATGGTTTGCAACACTGGTTTGACCGAATTAAGTTTCTTAAATTGTTGCGCACACTGGCTAGCAAACGCTGATTTTCGTTCGCTTCGCTCACTCAATCAGCGCACTCAAATCCCCCCTCCCACTGCTGATGATCCCCTCTTTCTAATGATCACTAATATTATATTCTACCAGCCAAGTTCATGTTCATGTTGTAGGAAGTAAATGAGGCTCAAGGCGGTCTCGAAGCTGCTTCTTCGAGAGGCATGCTGCCCTGAAAAGCTTTCTCGTAATGCAATCCCTCCAAAGAGACGTGCGGGGCCGTGGGCCGTGGCCTGCTCCCTTACCTCTTGTAAATATAGATGTAAAAAGAATCGGTACTGTTACGATGCAGCTCTTTGCAAATTTTACTTATCCGCGTACCGAAAGTCAAGCCAACAGAATGGTTATTAAACTATTGTAGTACAATAAGCTACATACAAACTACAACAGTTATATTGAAACAATAAAATTGTTGTGGAATAAGCTGGTCGGGAAAAACAATAAAATTGGTCTGGAAAAATAACAAAACTGGTTTGAAAAAAAACAACGAAAAATCCGAATTAACGTCCTTTTCAACTGCTAACGTTATCTCGGGACAGATATGGACAATTTTGCTCTGAAAAAAAAAATGTCTGGAAAAAATAAAATTAGTCTGGAGAAGCACGAAAATTGGTCTAGAAAACTTTAAAATTATTCTGAAAACTTGAAGAACTTAAGGAAATTTATAGAATTCCGCACCCCACATGCGTAAACCACTGTCTCACTGGAAGTAACTGGAAACCAACTTCCTTCCTGTCTTTCACCCTAGAAATTATTCTCTTTTTCGTCAGAAAATATGATAACGTGGTAACCACAAAGACACGACACCTGGGTGCAAATTTGTTTACTGCTGTAAAGAGGAGGGGGAAAAATCGGCTTGTAAAACATGTCGGCTGTTGACTCTTGAACTAAACGTCGACAAACTCCGCGAAGCAGGAAACTCATAAATAAACAATGTAAGCATTCATAACTTGCCAAATTAGCACTCGTGAACAAAATGTGCTACTATATCTACCGCGTCTCAAAAGAACCTTTTCAAACTTTTGACCAACTTCCAAATACTTTAATTAGCGGCTTGATCTTCTTGTCCCGATAATCGTGCTCGGCCTAAACTTATGGGGCACCGTAAATCTCTTCGCTAATTATTGTAACAAAATAATTCAATTTTTTTTTTCTTTTTTGTAACGCTTCTCTCTGGAAGAGGAGTTTCGGTAAGCGTTGAAGGGCACTATATATAAGAAAACTGTTTTTAATGAGCTGAGAATTAGGTCTTGAAGTAAATTTTCAACAGATTGTAGAGTTTAATAATTTGGTGCAGGGTTTACAAACTGGGGTATTGGGGCGGGTTTATGCAGCGGCAATTTTCTCGCTCACGAGCTTTCACTTGGTTAATGCTTAATCTGCTGGCTGCTTCTCGCCTTTACCGTAGAACGCGGCTTTCGAGTCGTCTATACGTAGTAACGACGCGAAGGCAGATCTTCTCCTCGTGCCTCGCGACACGACGTACGAGTATATGGCATGACAACGTCGATTCATGACAACAAGAAAAGAGTTTTAACTGTAGTACAAAACGGCGGAGTGATTTCTGAAAGTCATTGAGCATTCGATGGTTTGTTTTCCATTCGATAACCCCGAAATGGACGCTATGTTGGATTTTGAATTCGCGCTGCGAGCAGCTATTGATTTTACCGTCGTCTGATCACTGCTAGAAGATGTTCTTTATACAAGAATATCAAACTTTGCGTAGCGTGAAATGGCAACAATGTTGTCGTAATGTTTAAAATTACTTTTGCACTATGTTCTTTACCCGTGCTGTTATTTATAATACATTTAATTTCTTATGTATTGCCGCATTCATTTGTTATTAGTAAAAACTGAAAGCGAGAAGGTCTCGTTGCATAAACGCGCCCTTAGACATTTTTTCTAGTGACGCGCAATGCGAAGCAGAACAACGAAGTTTCTATTCCTGCGCTGTTGTCTGTCTGTCAGGTACACACAATAATTTTTTTACTTCTTATCCGATTCTTATCAAATTTTCCACATATTTGTGGATTTAATTTCATAAATCAATGTCTTAGGTTAAAGGGCAATTATACATCCATTTACATGCATGTTTACTTTTGGGTCACTTACACAATAACTAAACAGAAAATTGCAGTAGAAATACGTTACGTATGTCCGATACAACAATTTAATTACTGCACCACCAAAACACGATATGGAGGGCGCCATTGTTTTGCTGGAACGCGCAAAAATTGGTTAAAATCGATTTCGACTCGCACCCGAGTAAGATAGCTTTGTTGGCTGTGAGTAGCTCAATTAGCTGACCGACGGTAGTGTGGCCAGCTAAGGCCGACGGACGCTTGAGCTTTCACAGACAACAGAGCTATCTCAATCGGCTGCGAGTCGAAATCGATAAGTGACACCTGTCGGCATTAATTTCTACACGTTCCAGCAAAACAATGGCGATCTCCGTATCGTGTTTTGGTGATGCAGTAATTAAATTGTTGTATCGGACGTATACGTAACGTATTCTTACCACAATTCTTGTGTTTAGTTGATTCAAAAGTAAAACATGCATGTCAAAATGGATGTAATTGCCCTTTAAGGAGATCTGAAACAAAACTCACAAGGGTGAAAGAACTCGCCAAGTTTCAGCCAATCAAAGTAGTGATATCAGAACAAAAATGGCTGCCACCAAATTGCTACTTTAGTTGCCAAGCTAATCCCACCGATGACCAAAGGTTAAATAAAAAATCTGACCGTTGCTAGAATCCGTAGCAATTGTCAAGTTTTTCATTTAACGTGTGCAGTAATAGTCGGTGGGATTAGCTTGGTAACTAATGTAGCAACTTGGTGGCAGCCACATATTTAAATTGATTAACGGATTTAAGTTTAGGACAGTCATTTATCATAATGACTTAGACGTGTCCAGGTTTACCGAAATTTTGATAGTAAAAAGGAATTTGCATAAAAGCAGTCTTTTCTAAACTAATTAAGAATTTATTCGCAGTGCACCATTTGCTGACCTCTGTTAAAATCCCGCTGTAAATATGCAAATATTGTTTCATATTGCGTACCATCTAAAGCAAACAACATAATATCATCGGCAAAACAAAAAATGAAAATGTATCACACTCTAAATTGATACCGTAAATCTGAAAATCGCATAATCACAATAATAAACTGACTTTGTACGTCATGTTGCGTGTGCGACTTGTCACATTTTGGTATAATTTGATACGTCACTGGCCAGTTTCTTTTTTAAAGTTCTAGGAGAGAGAAGTGACATAGGCGCGCTCACAGACTTTCAGAAAAGGAGGGGGAGGGCACGGGGCAGGGGCACCATTGGAAAGAAAAAAGACAGAAAGCGCCAAAAAAGGGCAAACAGCCACATTTTCAATGCATACTTCTGAGTGGTCCGCAAAAAACTGACGAACCTACATTTTCTACGTCCAACTTTTCTAGTTAGCACTCCCTCAGAACCAGGAGAGGACAGAAATCTACCCCTTTCATTTTCATTGATTTGATTTTTGTCCTCTCCTGGTTCTGAGGGGCGCTAACTAGAAAAGTTGGACTTAGAAAATTTAGGGTTTTTAGTTTTTTGTGGACCACCCTATAAATACAGGCACGCATTTTTTCCGACTCCTGCATCTAAAGGACTAAAAAAAGAACGGGTGTCGAAAATAAATCTGGTAATACCAGTCCATACGGAGCCTGAAACTGGAATAATTATTGCATTCCTCGAATAGCCGTTCTTTTAATAGTTTTTTGCCTTTTTTTTGAATGGATTGTTTTCGTAGTTTTATCTACTTAAAAGGCGTCCAAAAAAAAAGGGTGTGGGGTGGAACTTTCTCTCTAGTGCAAACTCCTGACCCCCGTGGGGGTGGGGGGGGGGGGGGGGCGCGGAGGGGGAATTTACGGATTTTCTGCGATTTAAATAAGATTTAAGTAAGATTTAATGATTTACATGGATTTGCAAAAGATTTAAAGATTTACATAAGATTTTGCAGATTTACACAGATTTGCAAATTTGAAGATTTTACATGAAGATTTGCAGATTTACTAGGATTTAAAGATTTAAGTAAGATTTAATGATTTACATGAGATTTTTTTCAAGATTTACATGGTTTAGAGAAGATTTAAAGATTTACAAAAAATTTTGGAGATTTACACAAATTTACAGATTTAAAGATTTACATGAAGATTTGCAGATTTACTGGGATTTAAAGATTTAAGTAAGATTTAAATGATTTACGCCGGAGTTACGTGATATTCAAGATTTGTACAAGATTTAAGGATTTGAATGATTTACACAAGATTTATAAGATTTACAACGGATTTATAAATCTTAAATCTTGGGTGTACGAGATTTATAGCTTTGTCGGACCCGTCGCACAATGGCTGCGTGCCCATGCGCAGTCCCAATGATAAAGAACTGCGAGACCATGCACGTACACTAATATGCAAATATGAGTACGTGATACGCGATGCGTCGCCTAAACCCAATCGCGACACATTGCACCTGCTTTTACAGCTGAGTTTGCCCTAATAATCTCCATTCTCAGTGTCGAACTGATGAGGCTGTGCTAATCCATCAATAAATGCGAACGGCAACGCAGCTGAGAAGAAAAGGGGGGTGGGTGCACCTGCTACCTATAATTTTAAGATTTTCTTGGTTATACCCAAACAAAAAGTCCACATTAAAGACGTAGCCTTGTGAAAATTAAATACTCTAATCTGGGATAGAAAGACAAGACCATTTCCGACTGGGACGCGCGCGAACCCAGGATTTCCCGAAGACTTGACCGGGAGCTCTAACCACTGCGTTACCGGGGCGGACCCTGGCTACACGCTCCAGCTGAGCTTAGTTGATGTTCAATATTTCTCATTAGTAAACCTAAAGGCCACAAACGTATACCAGGATGAAAAGCCACACGCGAAATAATGCAAGAATTAATGAAGGAGGTTGCTCTCCCTGCACGTGTGCGTGGCCTTTAGGCCCACAAACATGCAGGGAAAGCAACCTCCTATTGCTTGCATTATTTCGCGTGTGGCAGCTAAGAAGCAAGTTGTGTTCCCTCCTTTAGACCACATTGAGAAAGGATGAACAACTATACCAAGTTCGGCTGGAACCTGTAGCTAGGGTCCGCCCCGGTAGCACATTGGTTAAAGCGTCCGGTCTAGTCTACGGTTGGGATGGGTCGGTAACCGAAATCGAGTTTTCGGTTTTTACTGAAAACCGAAACCGATTCGGATTTTGTGTCAGTTTTCGTACGATGTTCGAAAAATCTAAGAATCCTTTGTTGTTTTAAATTTTTAAATAATTATCTTTTTCAATGAATGAAAGTAAAGCTCCCAGTCATAAAAAAAAAAAGAAAATAGTAGAAGAAAATTGTGCCACAGCCAAGCCCATGGTCAATGACACTGCTAAAAGTGAACGCAGCAGCCAGTTGGAAGCTAGTAATATTACTGTTACCAAAAAAAAAAAAAAACTAGAAAAATCGGGTGGGGGAGGGGAGTGTGGCACAAACCGATACCGAAATCGGAACGGTGGATTTGTGGCCATGCAAAACCGAAACCGGAACCGAAGTAAAAAAAATGAAACCGACCTATCCATAGTCAACGAGTCTGAGTCTCAGTTCGAGTCCCAGTCGGGGCAGTTGTCTTTTCTTTCTTTCTCAGATTTAAACCATGCGTAATGGCTGTTTGCCGTGACGTCACTATGAGTTAGCCAATGACGAACGAGAATACGGCTGTTTGGCCGTCTGATTGGACTATAGCCCAGCCACGTGATATGCACGTCACAGCTAACAGCCATGGCGCGTGGTATAGTGTATTAGTTAGTGTATCCTGTCTTCTCACAAGGCCAGTCTTTAATACAGACTGTCTGATTCGGTAATCCTTTACGTTGCGATTTTTTCTTCTTTATTTTCTTGATAATCGTGGATGTAAACAAAGTTTCAACATAAGCCAACATTGGGGATTCAAAGATAATAAAGGTCAGCCTCTCACTTCCTCGACGTCAGAGCGAGTTTGACCTTATGAAAAGGGGCACAATTCCTCATAATTTCTTATCGAATGAAGTTACTTTGGAAACTGCCAGCCTTATAATTCGTAGTTATGCGTGGAAGAAAAAATAAAAGCAGTCCGAAAAATGACAAACCAGTTTAGTACGTTTTGACCGGTTTTTAGTTCGCCCCCTTTGCGTGCAATGTTGTTTTGTCGCGTTGAGGGAATGTCGGAAGCTTGTCACAAACTAGATCAAAAAAACTTCATCGCGATTGGTACAATCTTTTTTTTTTAATATAAACGTTAGAAATTCATGCTTTTATATTAGCAGTCGTCTGAAAGGCTTAATGTCTAAAAGCTTACATACGGCTAATAAACTAGTTCGGGTCAACAGCATTGTTAACATTTGTTTAATCTCAGCCTAGCAATTGTCCCTTTCCGTCGCGGGATAACCTCTGCAACTGAAAAGGACGTAAAGAAACCTACGCCTTATGGCTAGCGTTTCCTGATTTATACTGTTGCCTTATAACAATGTTTAAAACAATGTAAAACAATCATAGAGCCCCGTAACACCGAAACTACTTTACCAATTTCGGTCATGATTAGAATTGAAAGCACAATCTGCACGGTCCTGTGTATAAACTCGCTAAAAACTAGCTCCATATAACGCAAATAAATGGTTAGGGTTGCTGAGAGTGTTGCAAAAAAATTCCAACAAATACAAATACTAGTTTAGCGAATCCATCTGAGATCCCCGGTTTCCGATACGACCCGACAGATTTTATCGGTATGTGTGTTTACGCAGCCTCACAGGGCCTACATACCGAACTTGGTTTAAAAATATTAAACTATGGTGTTGATATTGTAGTTTGGCACCTTTAACACACAGGAAACGGCCAGCAAATTCAATAGAGCGTTCCAAAAGTGTCTGTTGAGCGAAATTGACGTCAGCTTTCGACACGAGCAAGAGCTCATTGAAAGTGACGCCATTTCCGTGCTTTGGAATGCTCTGTTGAGTCTGCTGAGTATTGATTGTAGACTGGGAATGTATTGATACCTAACGTTGCAAGAAATAGCACGGAAAGAATAGTCTGTCTTGCTGGTTTTCGAAGGAACTGAACGAACGCTAAGCTAAGTTGTTCAACTCACGTTGCACTGCACCTGAGTTTAGGGGAAAGCTAGCTACTCCTAACCTAAACAACTAGGCTACTTCGTAGCGGGGGTGTGACCCCCGTCCCCAAGAACGTTAGTCCACACACAGGGTAGAGTGACAAGGTGAATAAGCGCCGTCAGGGCTTCCTTTATAGATATAAACAGGAAGTCAGATTGGCACCAGTATGGGTTTTGGAGGGCATAACTACAAGGTGCACTACATAAAAATGGACGGAAAAACAACGGAAGAGCAGATTTCTAGGCTTAAAATAACGTTGTTTTCTCCAACAATAAAAAACGCGCGTTTTAGGTCTAAGAAATCACTCTTAACAGCATCGGCTTCACAGTATGACGACCTTCTGTTTCTCTCTACAGTGCCCCTTGCAGCTAACCCATTAAGGCTCCAGCATAGAGTTATATACAATAATACTACGTCGTGTCACTGCTCTATACAATAACACGGTAAACTGGCCCTAGCGGCCAGCAAGTATAATAAGGAGGTGCCCCAATAATGGCGGCAGCCAACCTGGAACACTCCAACTTTCCATGCACTGCACCCGGGCCTTGCCCAATCCTTTCTACTGGCAGTGACGTGAATTCGCTATGAATACTAATAAAGAAGTCAAATAAACAAACCCCCGTCGCAGCATCCCTGCAGTCTCCGGAACTAAGACGAGAAATTGTTTATTTGAATTCGCTACACTATAATCGTAAAAATATTCTCAAGGCCTTCCCTCTTCCCCCTCCCCCTCACCCGGCCCCCTCCTCCTTCACGTTTCCCGTTTTCTGACAAGAAATCTCGAAACACCCAACTCTTTTTAAACTGTCAAAAATTGATCGGATTACAGTCAGTCATCGAATCCTCACTCTCCTTTTGTTTTTATTGTTCGTTCGTTTTTCAACCTTGATTCGATCCACCTTTTTTTTTTTTTTTTTTTTTAGCAAATCCGGCTTTTAGAGCGTAAAAGTGACGAGACAGCGCACGCGTTAATTGCGGATTGGTGGAATCTTTACTTTTCGTTTCGATGCAGCAGCAAAGAATCGTGAAGTACGTCACCTTGACTGGCAGCCTGGAGTGCTTTGGGCGTGGAAAAGGTCAAGGAGAGGGATCCCGGGTTGCCCCCAATAAAAAAAAAAAGGAAAAAGTGTGCACAAAAAAAAAAACATCCGTGCACTTGTTGACATTAATATCCTAAACACCTGGCAGCTGCTAACGCAAACGGCCGTTACTCCGTAAACCACCCGACAAAAAAAATGTGGGAGTTCACGAGACTTTTTAGGCAATGCGTAATTTGCCTGTGGGCACTCGCGCTGAGTTTTTATTTTACGCCAAAGCATAGCTACTTTAAGGTGGCAGTGATTAGGGCAGTTTTTTTTTCTGTAATTAATCTTAATACAAGTATTCTGAAGCAACACCCGCTTGCATGGTGACCGGACTTTTCGTATATGAACTGTCGGCAGAAGCCTTTTTTTTCACTACTATTTTTTTTTTTTTTTTTGCAAGAGTCAGCAGTCAGCAGTTCTGACTGCACAGACACGGGGTTTCATTCGTCGTATATTCCGGCAGTGAGTTTTCGGCATTTCTGACTGGGTAGGGTTTAGAATGTCATCGTTCCCGCGGGAAGCACGGCCACCCACAGTTCTGATTGCGCACACCCGGAGTTTCATTCCTCGTATATTCCGGCAGTAAGTTTCGGGTAGTTCTGACTATAAAGAGGCTTGAGACTGACAAATTTTGCCCTCTGGGGCGTTGGTAAAAATACGTATTATTTTGCCACATGTTTTAGGGTAACCTGGTCTGAACCTTCGCTCGCTTTGGTGCCAGTTCACACGAGGGGCAGCCTTATTACCAACTTCAAAATTGTCAGGCACAGGGGGTGGGGGAAGCAGGGCGCCCAGCTGCAAAATTGTTTCATATTCAACCGTAATAGTTTCACTAAAGACCATTCATACAAAATAATTGTCCTTCAACAAGTTTTTTTGCAGCAGCGCAAAATTCTTCTTTTTCGACCGAGCTGTTACACTGTGGAATTCTCTACCACCTAGCGTTGTTACCACCTAGACGGTTAACCAGTTTAAAAACTGACTCGACAATTATTATATTGCGGGATATACGTTGCTACACGTTATCAGATTATCGAGTTGTGATGCTTGAAGGGCAATTACATCCATTTTGACATGCATGTTTGACTTTTGGATCACTTACACAACAACTAAACACAAGAATTGCGGTAACGTACGTCCGATATAACAATTTAATTACTGCATCACCAAAACACGACACGGAGGTCGCCATTGTTTTGCTGGAACGCGCAGAAATTAATGCCGACAGACGGATCTCTTCGATTTCGACTCGCAGCCGATTGAGATAGCTGTATTGACTGTGAGGAGCTCAAGCGTCTGACGGCCTTAGCTGGCCACTACACTGCCGGCCAGCTAAGGCCG